>JAYDZE010253179.1:0-34310 GCA_034509125.1 Monilaria moniliformis
TCAAAGAAATTAACAAACCTAGGATAAGTGCAGCTGGGATCCAGCCACCAGTTTTGGACCTTTCAGCTGGGCAGCCCTTGTAGTCCACTGCATCTGAAACCGTCAAACTTAATTTCTCATCCTGCAATATCAAACAAAATCGATCGTCAAAGGTTATCACTGCAACCTAGTGTTCTGATTTGACAACGAAGCACAACTCAGTTTATAAGAGGTTTCCCCTCCAATCATTAGATTGAGGGCTCGAGTCACCATAGAGGAGAAATGAAAAACTATTATTTATCCTCCCTAAAAAAATCGTAACTACTAACCATTCTCGTTTCTAATTTGGTTTTTGTGTTGCAATAGTTGCTGCAGCACGAGCTAGCTCTAGAAGAAAAAGAGAGGTAATAAATTTGGAGAAAGTGCTCTCTAGGAGTTATGAATGTTTCCAACTCAGACTGGAATATGTGTTTGGGAATGTTAGCAAAGGTATATATAGAGCAAGAGCATGGGGAACAAAATGGCCTTCCAAGGACAGGTTGAGACAGATCATTGGTGGGTTGGGATTAGGCCTATCCCATTTATGGATGTGGAAGTTCTTCTTTTTAATAGAGAAAAAGTGATGTTGATTATTGAAGTGGAAGGTAGAGATGGGAATGTGGAACATGGAATGCTAATTGGGTTTGTATATATGCATGAATTTTATGTGTACCACAGTAGAGAAGGCCTGTGGTGAAAGAAAGTGGTTTTGGTACCCCACATATATATGGTTATGGGCATAAAGATAGCACATAGTAATGTAGATCGAGCCAAGGAGGCCCGGCCCGGCCCGTATATGATCATGATTCATGAAGATCATGTTTTGGCAGTCGCAATCGGTAAAGATGGATTTGCTGCCGACCACCCCGAATGTTCGTGATATACATATATCTACCTGAATTCTCTGTCACTCTCCGATTGTTGAGTTTGGAGTATATCGGGCCTAATATGTAAAATGTGATAATAAATTAATACTTTTTCCATCTCATTATAAATAGTATATTTAATTTCGATTCGTAGACTAAAAAAAATTATGTTTTGTACATCAAGTGGTAGGATCCACTAAATTTGAGTAACTTGTTGTGTGTGAAAAGTTTTCTTTTTTAAAACATACTACTTATAATGCGACAATCCAAAGTGAAATAGATGTCACTTATAATGCGATGGAGGGAGTACTATCTATTACATATTATGTTTGCACGTGTTGGTATAGTGATAGAGTGGTTAATGTTTGAGACCAAAGGTCTTAGGTTCGAGTCCATCATGGCGTGATCTTTAATTTTAATGTCACAATTACAAAAAAAAACAAAAACTATATGTTACATATTATATATTCTCTCCATCCATAAAAACTATATCACCTATCATTTGTATGAGTTTTAAGAAAATGATTGGTAGATATAGTTTGACTGGATAAAGAGTATCATCAAGAGTTTCACTATGTAGAAAAAGTGTGGTTTTTTGGTAAATAAGATATGCTTTTAAGGTTGAAGTGTGGAGCCATGTTTTAAAATAGAAAATGCTATATTTTTAGGGAACACCAAATTTTGAAATTGTGTTATCCTTTGGGAATGAATGGAGTATTTGACAAAATACTACTAATACAAAAAATATTATATTTATTGCGTAATTTCGTGAAAATAAATGAGTTTTAGACTGTTTTTGTCGGCAAATCAAGTCCTCATTCACTCTTGGGAAAAATGAAATGGAAGAAAATGAATAACATTGCCAAAATAAAAATTTAACGTGAAAAACTCAAAATTCGGGAGAAAAAATTCACCATATGATATATATTTACAACCACATAGTATTCATATCCCTCTCGATTCAAACCCCATACACTAGTACATGTTTTTGAAACTCTCACTCTTTTATCAAGACTCTCTTACAAGACAAACTAAGAGTAAGTAATTCCGGCGATGGTTAATCATAAGATTATAGAACAGTGATTGGTGCAATTATATCAAAGACACCAACGCTTCTTAAATAGCTTAAGAAGCTTCTCTCCTTTGATCACAAAATAGATGTGCGACAAACTTCCTTTTATTCTAATGAAAGAAAATTTTCAACAATCTACACTTTGTTAAAATAAAAAAAAAACATCATAGTCTTCACTGACAATCATAATTCATAACTCAAATCATCATCATCAAAAGGATAATAAACCTACTCAACCATAGGATATGAACACTTAGGATTTCTGAGAATTTTCTTCGGCACATGTCAAAAAACTTGCTAAAAAATTGATGGTGCAACTTCTAGCTTTTGGTCATCTTAAATGTCCTTCAACCATCGATATAACTTTCACCACACACCTTGCATTTGTGCCAAAAACCAATGCACATGTGGCCCAACTAATATAATCACATTCTTGTTCATGGCAGTTGGACATTCCATAATAATGTTCATATCCTCATAATAGGTCTTTCCTCAGGATGTTAGCTTCTTGTTCATTGCTATTTGTCGAAACCACTCCACTTGGACAGTTTCGCTTCGTATGCTAAGATTTTCCAAACTTCCAACAAACAATACTGTTGAAGTCCCTCTTCCTCCATTTGCTACTAGCCACCATTACTGAATTTTCATTAGAAGTATGCCCTTCATTCATCAATCTACTCTTCCCAAAACAAAGTTTTCCTGTTATTTGACAAAAACTAAAGTTTCATTCTCATACATCAAAATTTGTTTCATGTGTTGTCTCTAATTCAGATATAATGTCATTAAGAGTACTCATGTGATTTGAAATTTCTGTACCTCCATCCATTCGTAAGGTGTGAAATTGTTCATTTAGGCATAATTGATTTGAAATGCACCTTGCTTGTTACAGAGCTTTAACGGCTTTTCCACAACTTCTTAGCCTTCAAAATCTCATGTACATTTGCAAGAACATTTTTACCCAAGTAAAGATGTATTGTGTTTACTGATCTTATATCCAAATCTCTCAATCTTCAGTTCTTTATCACTCATACCAATTTTTATTTTGTTCATATCTCTAGTTGAACGCGGCCTATCTTTCAAAACCTTGTATACATCAAATTGTATCAACACGACCTTCACTTGCACTTGCCATGAGCTAAAGTTGATTATTCAATCAAATTTCTCCACGTCAAACTTCATTGAACATGAAGTCGCATTGGCGTATCGTTTCTCCACCTTAATTGAATAGCTGTCTCACAAGAGACACCCGAACATTTATCAAGAAAAAAAATTTAATGTGAAAAATTAGACCACACTTCAACCACATAGCATACTTAGAATATCAAGAGACTTACATTGGGTTTCAATACCACTGGTGACAAATCAAGTCCTCATTCATTCTTGGAAAAAAAATGACAAAGAACAAAAAATAAAAAGACGAAAAAATTTGTGTATTTTTTTAGTTATGTTTTTGATTAAATAATCTAAATAAGGCGTTATATGTGGAACGCGCGTAACCATAAATTCCATCGAACAATTCTACGTAACAAGATCCTCGTACAAATTATAACTATTACATCACCAACTATTAAACAGTAAAACTATTTTTATATATTTAAATGGCATTTTAATTATGAATTTTGATATTATAATATGTAGCTAATTATATATATGTAATGATGCTATATATTAAACGAAGTAGACTGTGCACCTCCGCTGCTTATTGTAGTACCACTTGGTGGGAATCAACTCTCGCTCAATCACCATTCATTTTGTTGATTTGACTTTTCCAGTAATAATCATCACTAACAACTTCTAAGACTCATTATATAATAATATTTTTTAATTTTATAAAATAATAAAATTAATAGTGTGATATAGTACGGCACAATACGTACGTGGCAATTGGAACAAAAAACAACACCGTACATAATCTTTTATAATTAATCTGGGATTTGAATTTGGTTTGCTATCCATTTTGTCACAAATTCTGTACAACGTCATTTTTGTTCCAATAATCATATAAATTGTCAACTCACATAAAATGTGCCACATAATTAAATTTCGACATTCACGTAGGATTAATTAGGATCGAAATTTAAAATATGGACCAAATTTCAAAAATTAATTTTTTTTATATTTTTTAACCAAAGTAAATAATTTTGGTTAAAAAAATTACAACTAAATTAGAAGGATTGCGGTGGTTATTGTAAATTGCAATACTATTAAGCTTGCTAGTCGGATGCTATATTTAAAAGTTCAACTCAACCCTACTACTAAACATCGTAAATAACCCACTTTTGTAATTGCTTTCAGCAAGATTTGACCTTTATTGATGTGGGGCCTGAAAATCATTACTCTTCCAAAAGCTGGTGATTTGTAGTGGTTTTTTACCCTTATCAAAACTTTATACTCTAAATTCAAAAGGTTCATGATAATTGACCCTGCACCAACCCATAACAAACAAAAAAATAAATTGATACTCTACAATCAACATAGTCATTAAAAAATGAAAAAAACACTGCTTAAAATTTGTTGTAAATTTTAGGATTATTTACAAATTAAATTCTATTTTTTAGAATTTTGCAATTTAAATCTAATGTTTATATCGTTGTAATAATGTCATAATTTTTTAATTTGTAGCAAATTCATCACAGATATATTTGAAGCCTATTGTTTGGATTGTCAACTTGTATTGTCAATTTCTAAGTAATTAAGCCGATAGTTATTTGATAATAAGCACAATGAGCAAACCATATTAGATGGCGAGCTAAAAATTCAACAAGCAAGGAAAGGGGGACAATAAACAAGCCACCTAACACTAGTCTAGATCACGCAAACGAAACCAAAAAGCCAAAAAGAACAACCAACAGAGAACAAAGAAGGGGCACCAAACAACAAACTAAGACCACAATAGAAACACCAACCACCAACCAAATCTAATAAACCAACAACCCCTATGCGACAAACAGCAAAGTGAAGCCAACATATAGTAGAAGCAAATCTAGTTCGTCATGATTTTCTTGAATTCTCTGAGCCCGTCCACTTCCTAACATCACTCAAGTTATCGATCACTGATCCCGACGAAAAAGGAAAGTTTGGGCACCAACCTCTAGTCCATGTACCAAGACGCCAAAATAAGCGTTTCTTTTCCATCTCCCAATTAGGCTTTAAGTCTTGGAATGTTGTTTTTTTGTGAATGTCCCAAATAGACCATGCAATCACGTAGAACATTGAGATCCACAGTTTTTTTTATTGAACTTTCTAAACGAACCAGTTTAGGAAGCACATCTTCGGCTCCCTAGGAAGGCATATGGAGAAAGTCCAGTGCTCGCAACAATAGTACCAGAGGCTATTGGAAATCCTACAACAGAAAAAGATATGTTCGATGGTCTCCAGTTCTTCTTTGCAAAACATACATCTATCATCCTCAATTCCAGTCACGCCAAGCCTGGAGAGTCTTTTCTTGGTGTTGAATCTTCCTTGGAGGATAAACCAAACTTGAAGTTGTACTTGTGGTGGTGCAACATTCCTCCAGGCAAGTTTCCCTTATCCACTAGAAGGGTTCTCACTTTCCAAAAGCTCCTGCAAAATAAAGTTAGAAATCAAGAAAGTATTTAATTTATCAAAGACCACACTCTCGCATCTTTCATGTTTTCTCTCAGGACAATAAAATTCACTGCTAGGCAAAGGTCTTCAACTAACTCCTCCTCCCAGGCGAAAAGCTTGTGTTGGGCGGAGTTAAAGCTTTCGGATAGTTTGAGTGACAACCTCATATGTATGGCGACTAGCATGGAAGGACAACCTAATTATGAGTTTAAGACAATTTTAAATTTTAAAATTGGCTAAATATCCAAATTTCGACTCTAAATTCATACATAATTTTAGGAGGGACAACTTTTCTATAAATTAAAGTATTGGACACTATTGCCATTCATTGACAATGGTTCATAGCCAACTTGGTTTAAGCACCAGACGAATTATTTAAAACGTCCCCTTTGTATATTTGATAATTATTTATTTTCAAACGAATAGTCTCATTGGTCAATGTATTTTCTATACCCTCGCTATAAAGATCGAGGATCATTTAAAAGCTTGATAAGTTAAAAGAGTTGATTGACGTCCACCCAAATGAAAATCTTGATAACATGAGGATATAGAGAGAGAAAATGAGATGAATCGACACACAAATTTTTACCCAAAGTAGGAATAGATAATGGATAAATATTACTTTTTACATTAATGTTTCCAATATATTTTTAAAACCGACACCAACTAACTACAGCCTACACAATTACTTTCCTAATCACCAACTCCAACGAGATTTCCGACAGCCAAATGCTGACTAGGCATGCATTAATCATACCTGGAATTACACAACATGTAAACTAGTCAACAATTTTTTTTAATGTTAGCAAAAAAACGTTTTTATCTTCTCTCGTCTTTGGTCTCATTTATTTGTATGACATAAATTTCATTGAATTTCTATCAATTCCGATAATAATATTAATTACAAATTATTTCCTCCTTCCTATTAAAATAAGTTTCAAACTTCAGATATGAATATTAATAAATAAATAGTTTATAATAAAATAGAAGAGAGAATGTAACTTTTGTTGAGGGTGTATTTGTTTAAAAGATAGAAGAGAAAATTAATAAAATAGAGGAGAGAGACAAGATAAGTGGAGCCACAGTGACATATGGTGTAAATAATAATTTATATTTGAGCGTTTGTTATGTATTGAATTTACATTTTACTCATAGCCTTATGTACACCACAATATTCATCTCCGTCTTGATCCGATCCCTACACTATTACAAGCCTTTGAAAAACTCTCGTTCTTCTAGCAAGACTCTCTCACAAGAAAAACTAAGAGTAAACAATTTTGACTAGAGTTAATTATAAGACTATAGATTATTGACTGATGCAATTATATCAAAGGCCCTTGGACTTCCTCAATAGCTTAAGAAACTCCTTCCACTTTAATTACAAAATCGATGTGGGATAAATTCCTTTTATTTTAATACAAGCAAAATTCCAACATAATCATATCATAATAACAAGCTAATAAAAAACTTGCGACTTTTGTATTTCGCTCCTCCTTGAGACCAACAAAAAACATTGAAACGTTTAACAAGTACGTGTGTTTTGGTGTGGATTTATTGACGAGGTTTGTAGTGAATTGATTTTTTATTAAAGAAATCACACAATAAGTATTTGATTTGTTGATCATATTTTGATAAATTAAAAAATAAGCATGTGTGAGATTTTGATAGTATCTTCCTTGAGGGTAGAGCTTGATAGTATATGTGGAAGAATATCATGCCAAACATATGGTTTGAGTTGAAATGATGTTACAATTATTACAACAAATTATGAGAAGAGAGAGAAAACATGAGCTTAAATTGGGTAGAAACAGCAGTACATGTTTGACAATATGAATGATTAAGGGTTGAATTGAGGGCTTAATTAAAAGTGTTCTAAAACATGGATGGTTGTTGATTTATTTTGATAAATGTTTGTAAATTAAATTTGACAAGTCAAATATGATGTGCAATTGGAATAGGATGCAAATATATATTTTCATCAACTTTTTCACTCATTTAACTTATTTTATACGATGAATAATTTTTTCTAAACATGATGGAATTTTTTTCAAGCTTCCTCTTCACTCATCTTCGCTCCAAATCATGATAATGACATAGGATATTGACGTGATAATATTTTTTTCATATTTCTCATTCTAGAGATCACGAAAAAAAAAACCACTAGTATGTTTGATAGAATAGATTAGGCCAAGATTAGGTTATTAATTATAACTATATTTAATTATAATTAAGGATAGATTATGCCAAGATTATATTATTAATTATAACTATATTTAGTTATAATTAATAATCTAATCTTGGCCTAATCTATCCTATCAAACATACCCAAAAGTTGAAAGTATTTCAATGTTAAGCCCTTTATTTTTCATATTTGGTTTTCAAATTTTGGTAGAGGAAAATATAGAAATGAATTACACGTATTGCATATTTGAGAATAATATAATAATTGATGGGCGGAGGAGGAGACTCGAGTAGATTAAAATATGAGCCGTCGTATCAAATGAGGAAATTGTTTCTCAAAGATACCACTAAAAGATTAAAAGAAAAATAAAAGGCATTGGGAGGATAATCATTATATATATTCTCTAGCATGGACATAGCCGAAAGTTTAGTGTTGTGGGGTCTCGCCCTTCCCACACCAATAAACTAAGTGAACACATCAAATATTTCACCATTTGATTAATATATATATAACACATAACACATATGGATGCATATGTGCATTGGTAGGCTTTGACTGCAATTTCAATCACTGAAATGGGTAGTTGACTATCGCACACTACCGATTAATTATTCCCTGCACTCTAGTTTAGAGGTGGACACTTGATTTTCGACCTAGTTTTTGTCAGAATTGAATTGAGAAAACGAATTTTTTATAATTGAATCTGAACTAAATCGATTTGTCTGAAAAATCAAATTCGAAAAACTAAATAAAAATTGATATAAAACATCGGACCAGGCCGAGCTGGTTCAGATCCGCTTGCCAAGTGAAAGAGCATGCACATGAGTGCAACTCTTTTATTTTTTATGATCTTATAAATAACAATCAATTTACAAAAATAACTCATATATATCTTTCCTCAATTTTCCTCTCTAATTCACAATTCCCTCTCAAATTAACAATCTCAATCATCTACACACATTACATCTTATAAGCTAGGGAGGTTTATAAATTGTTGGGGTTCATAAGTTGTCTAAAATAAACTTAGACAAGCACCGTATAATTAATCACTTAAAGTTAAATCAAATACACATAAGCTCAAGATTTGATAATATAAAATCTAGCTTAAGTGACAAAGCTAATACATCAAAATACTATCACCAATAAAAAAAAGTTTTTGATTTAAATTTCACCCAAGTGTGGATTGTAATTTCATTCCTTTTGAATTTGGTCAACTTTATACTAGTTTCATTTGGATATGATTCGATTGGACTAGTGTTATTACTGTGTGAGTAATTCTTTATATTATATTCAAATATAATATGATATATATTTTGTATAAATAAAATAAAAAATAACTAATGCAACTACTTCTTAAGAATTGTTATGTTTTTCTGTTTTGGTACTTGAATATTAACTTTATTAAATATATTTTAAAATCCGCATATATATTTTAAAATCCGCATCTATCAATATATCTACTTTATTTGATTATATTTGCTCTAAGTCCGTTTCAAAAGCAATTTTACTGTCATATCCGTCTCAAATAATCAAATGAGTTGTCAATAATAATTTGAACGCTACAAAGTAAACATTAATGATATTAGTAGAATGATCAAAATTTAAAAATAAATTTCATGTATAAAATTAGAAATTATACAATTTAACTTATTCTATTGTATCCAAAATAATGTTCTAAATCATCAAAATAAACAGATAGATGTGATATTTAATGTGTCAATTTTAGATATGTAGCTTATGTCCAAATATAATTTATAGATGTGATATTTATTGTGCAGTCGGGGTTTTTAGATTTTTTTTCTTTCAATAATATTTAAATTTAACATTACAAAAATATAAATATTAATAAAAAATACATTAAAAAGTTGTATATAGGTTTGGATATGTAACTTATGTCCACAAATAATTTTTCAAGCTCTAACCAAACCTGTTGTGCATATAAATTTTACTACCGAAATTCATCTTAAACTTATCTAGAGGGCAGACGCAGAAAAAAGTGTTGGTATGAGCTCTCATTGAGCCTATTTTCTTACAGTCATAGGATTATGTTAACGTAAAAATTATCTTTTAACATTTTCTTCTTCTTTCAAACTCATCTTTTGCAGCCAAGTTTTTTTATTATTCATTTTTATGTAATTTTAAAGATTTGAGATAATTTTTAGTAATTTTGATAAATTTAATAGTAAAAAAAATGAAGAGATTGCTAAGGGCTTAAAGCCCCTCTCCACGTATACATGTTTCTGCCTATGCATATACCTCTAACCCAATCAATAATTTCCATCTAATTCAGCGTTATCCCTTTTGTCATTGGTATCAAAATCATTCTCATTTCTCACATGTCGACAAGTTATCATTGTATCACGTTGAGATAAATGATAAATCTCAAATCTAGACATTAATAAATATTTAAATAGAAAAACTAAATGACACGCATTTTGGACACTAAAACAACCAATGGTTGTGGTAGGTGCACACGCGTAACTAATGTGGTGGTTCAAATCATGCAATAAAATATTACTTACTCTGTGCGAAATCAATTTGAATATTTTATTATAAAATATATAAGATAAGATAAGTTTTGTTAAAAATGTAGTCGTTTAAAGTATAGGAGAGAAAAATTAATAATTAATAAAATAGAATTAGAAGAGATATAGAAAATAAGTGGACTATAATAATATAGAATGTAAATAATGAATTATATTGAAATATTTATTATCTAACAAAATTCTATTTTAGATAATAACTTATTAAAACGAAATATTCAAATAAAAAAAATTGAGCTATTGTTTTAGGACAAGGAAGATACATGTCACATATGGATTATTGGAGAGAGCCCATGTGGGGATTACTACATGTTTGTCCATTTTCCTTTACTAAATGTCTATTATCCCACTCCACTTTTGGATTAAAAAATATTTATTTTTTCCTTATTTATCTTTTGACTTCTGCCTAACAAATATATATATTTGGAATCTCCAAATGTAGGGGGATTTATCTTTATGATTGATGCATAAAGTGTCTCAATTATTTGGGAAAAATAAAATATAATTGTTTGGCCATTAGATGTTGTCTTCCATTATCCCCCAAAACCTTATCACTGAAATCTCCCTTCATCTTTCTTCCATGTTGCCAACCATATTCCATTCTCTATTTTCTGCTTCACACTAATGTAATCATTAATCACCAGAAAATCATAAAAGTTGCCAATGATTTAAAAAGTTGTCTTTCTAAGTTTCACCTACACAATTGACCCAACCTCAATATAACCAAAATGGGAGGAAAAAAAAAGATAAATTATTTTTAATGTGTTGGACTCCACTCCAAAATATTCTTCTTCACAAAATAAAATTTTATTTAATACTTTTATTTTCTGAATTTTAGGACTCTTTTATTTCATTCGCTTTCATCCATAACGTTTTTTTTTTTTTTTGAATATGTATACCTGCAGTCAGAACTGGATAATTCGTGGATTCTATAACTATATCTGAAAGCAGTCTAATATTTAGAATTTCATGATAAAATGATTTGGTGAACGGGTAATACTAAGTTGCTTTTTTTTAGTTAGTGGTCATGGTGGAGTCTCTCCTTTCTCGTTCCAATTTTAAACCTTAGGTGCGTGTTCCTTTTTTTTTTGTTCTTTTATTATTATTATTATTATTTTTTTATGGACAAGAGTTGATAGCTTATACTTTTACTATTTTTTTACATAATTTGTAGGATAGATAATTTTCTGCGGACATGATAGAAAAATATTTTTCCTTATTATTCCATCTTTTCTGTTTTAGACAACAGGATAAACAAAGATAGAGATCACTAAAACGTGGTATAATTAAAATTGGTCTTTTGGCAATTTGAGGAGATTAGAGATTGTGTGAAGGCGTGAAGGTTATTTTGGTGTTGATGGCTTGCTGCCTCCCTTAGTTTGCTTTTGAGTCTTTTTCAGACTATTTATTTGCTAGTCTTCATTGTTCGCATATGTTAAGATTAAATTTTGAAAATTAGTCTTCAGTTCTTGTTTTTCATTTTTTTTCCTTTATTGTTCTTTGAGATTAATTTACGTTCCTCTCGACGCTGCAAAACGTACTTACATCCCAATATAGAATGTTGGGAAAAGTAGAACTAAATTTGATGTGTTAAATAAAGTAAATCATGGCTTGTGGAATTACATCAGCATGGCTAGGGGAAATGAAATTGTTGATCTATGTTGTCGAATAATCGAATTAATCCTCTAGTTAATTGGATTAGACTATCAAATCTAATTTGGTTTGATTTGGTTGGACGATTCCATTATTTTGATTCAAGTTTTTCAGGCCAAAACAAAATGAAAAGACAAACCAATGACTCACAACCCCATGTGACATTCTCTAGTTATTTTTTGGTTTCTCTCTCCCTATTCTAGTATCAAAATTATCAAATTTCTTTAATTTCACTTTCTTATGTCCTTGTTTGATTTTAGAATTGTTTATTGAATAGGTTCATAATTAATTTTTGTTTTTAGTCAATAATTTTCATTACGATTGAGTATATCAAAAATTGAATTTATAGTTTCTTATCTTAATTCTTTGTTGGTAATGTTTATTACAATCGATTATTTCATTTTTGTTATAATAACTATTATTTAGAAAAAGAAATTCTATGGAAATAGGGATTGCGGGAGAAGGAGATGAGAAGCGTGTTTTCTATAATATGAAAGCAAACACGAAAATATGAAAAAGAGAGAGAGTTGTTTGTTATATATATCATTTTCATATATATATATATATACTCTTTTTTTTCCTACGGCTGTGCTGCACAGATGCAAAGAGGCTGACTGGCCGAAAGTGACCCAACGGTTAAGAGTGACATGATACTGTGGCCATTCAAGGTAATTCCTAACCCCACCAACAAGCCTATGATATAAGTAACCTACAAAAGGGAGAAACAGTTTTCAGCAGAGGCATATCTTGGATCAACCGTCAACAATGCTGTCGTCATCAATGAGCCTACTGCTGCAGCCATTGCATGCGGTGTGGATAAAGGGGCTGCTAGCTCTGTGGCAAAGAATGTACTCGTTTTCGACCTTGGCAGTCGCACGTTCGATGTGTCTCTGGTGACGACCGAGGGCCAGCACCTTAGAGGTGATGGCTATTGCCGGTGATACTCATGTTGGAGGCTGGGAGTTTGACAAACGGATGGTGAATCACTTCATAAAAGAATTCAAGCACAAGAATTGAGATTGAATCGTTGTTTGAGGGGATTGATCTCTTTTTAACTATCACTCGGTGCTATATTTGATGAACTTAACATGGATTTATTCAGCAAGTGTGTGGAGGTAGTTGAAATAATGCCTGAGTAATACAGAGATGAAGAAGAGCAGCATGCATGGCGTGGGCGGGTCGAGTAGAATTGCCAAGGTGCTGCAGCTGTTGCAGTATTCGCTCAATGGGAAAGAGGTGCGCAAGAGCATTAACCCGGACAAAACTGTGGCATATGGTGCTGCTGTGGTGAAGGCAAGACAAGGTGCAGAATGTAGTGGAGATGTGATGGAGGTATGTATTTCGAGCAATAGAGCTATTCCAAAGAGAAAACATACAAAAGACTTCTCCACAACGAGGGACAATCAGACGGGGCACATGTGACATTCTCTAGTTATTTTTTGGTGTCTCACAACCCCGTCTGATTGCCCTAGCAGATTGATCTCTGTTACCCTATTTTTTGGTGTCTCTCTCCCTATTCTAGAGCCGGAATTGCCCTAGCAGATTGATCTCTGTTGCCCTATGAAATGTCTACTTAACCCGAGGCGACATAGAAAGGCTTCAAGTAAACAATGAAAGCAACAAAAGCCAATATTATTAAACCGTAAAACAAAATACAAGGCTGATCTAACCAGCAAATTTTCAATTTAGTTATGCACAGGGCTACTCTAAATACAAGCGACTTACATCCTATAGGTACACCAAAATAGATCATTGTGAACCTCATTAACCAACAAAAAGCCACTATGAAAACCAACTCAATCTAAGCACGATTAAATACACATATTACAACGTGATAGTTGGGCTAGTCAAGTCTCACGCACCAAACTTAGTTCCACTTACTGTTTTGGATCTATACAAATGTCGGTCTATTCTGCATAACCTTCCAAAGAAGAAACACCTTCTTTGTCTGAAACAGAAGAAGATGATTGATCAAATTCAAATAATTATCACTCCATCTGTAAAACATTTCTCAGCCACACTAGGGAGCTGGATAATCAGAGTATGCTAGGCCATACTTACCGCTAAGGTGCTTTTTCTTATTACTTTTCTTTCTGAAGTATTCGCTGAAATTTCTCTCTGGAACAGGAACTAATTTTCCAACCATAGCAAGAGGCCAGCTTGTAAACAAAAAGCAAAGTTGATATACAATTATCAGGTCTTAGAGGTGACAACAATGCCATATCGTTGCTACCAAACATAAACACCAATAACTATAAAGAAATAAATTACATTCCTAATGGGAAGTAATGCAACAGAACATTCAACCACAAAATAAAGTACTGCTTATACCAACCTGATAAAACCAATAGAAAGAGAAACAAGCCACAATTTCCAACTGAGACGAACAGTTGAAGTAAACTTTCCAAGAAAAAAGATAATGATAACCTGGAGATGCATAAAAAGAGTAAAGATGACAAGCCTTCATAACTACACCAGTTGCTACCGTCAATTAGAAAACACAAGTACCTGAAGCACCACTTCGATTCCAACTATCCCCATGAAGAGAATGTTCTTTGTTACTCCTTTCCATACATTGATTTCATCCGGCTTTCGAGCATTAAATTCATTAAAGATCTATTACACAGACATTGAAGTAGAAATCAGTCGCAGACACACACACAGAGATTCTTTACTGAAGTACTGAAGTTGACCATAATATATCTTATTTGCTCGAGTACATGTATCTTATTTGTAGTTGTCCACCAATAATTCGTTTCTGTAAATAAAACCCACTGTAAAAACATGATACTACCAGTTGAATTTAAGAATCATCTAAGTCTGTATAAGCTGATCGATAGATATAACAATCAGCATAGGAAAATCAGACAGTACTCTCTGCAAACCAAGTATATATAAGCGAACCTAGCCTGTGTGGTGAGTGAGTTGCACAGAACCAAGTCCAAATGCCCCCTTAGATTGTTTTGTCACTCAAATCCCATTACAGAATACATAAATTTACTTGCTTCAGCTATCCTTATGTAGAAGTAACCTCACCTGGCAAAAGACAAATGCATTGAATATCAATGTATTCTTCACTTTGAAAGCGTGATCACCAGTATCATGCTTCAGATTCAGAATGCTCCTTCCACGGAAATTGAGGACCAAGAGAACAGTTACTTGATACAGAGCCTGAAATCATTCGAGAAACCAATAATCATAATCATCAGAAAATGATTATTGTCCCACTTTTTGAGACATAAAAGTGCATTGAAGTGCTGAAACGAAGTAATATCATACCTGTATTAACAGATTCCTCCACATGATATTTGTTATAAGAGGTTCCCTATATAAAGGCCTTGATCAGTCATCAATGACTTAACAAAATCAACTATTCCCCCCAACTATAGATGTCAAAGTAAATAGCAACTGATTCACATTTATAGATATTACAAGTTAGACTTGACGAATATATTATGAATATAACTGATCTTCCAGAAGCCCTTAGCTAAATGATAAGAGCAATAGACAAGATATATATTGATGTTATTGATCAATTATGGAGGAGAAAGGAACAAAAGAAAGACAAATTGCAAATTTAAAATTATTGAGACTAACTTGTAAGTTGTCTACAGTGCTTCATGCTAGAGTAAAAGACCAAAAACATTAATCATATGACGGATGTCATAAAGCAAAACCAGGGGAGGCAAGCTGTGAGACATAGCTATGACCCCCGCTAGCAAGACATCCACAGTTAAACCCTAACATCAAAATTACAACTCATATCACATATGATGAGTGAAAGTATTAAATCAAGAGGAGAACATTAATGACACCATCAGTTTCTCTATTCTAAATACACATGACGTCTAACCTTCTGCCAACAGGAGGTCTGCCCATGAGGTGATCTGTAGGAGGCTCTGTGGCAAGTGCAAGGGCTCCTAGTGTATCCATAATAAGATTTACCCATAGTAGCTGGAAGAATATACTAATAAGCAGATGAACTAAGTAGGGCCAAACAGGGACAAATCATGCATATAAGATACTGTTGGAGAGAGAATCGCACCTGTACTGCATTGAGTGGAACATTGCCAGAGGAAACTGCAGCCGCAACATTGATCACCAGAGCTGCAACATTAACTGTAAGTTGAAATTGTATGAATTTCTGGATATTGGCGTACACAGATCTACCCCATCGGACAACCTGCAGTTACTTTACCAGCTTAAGTACCAACATTATGACATAATATTTGAAACTTACAATTACTCAACTATACAGAGTACCGAATTTTGTTAGTTATGCTTGCCATTTTGATGCTGAAACTTTTCTGTTATAGGAGCTACTTTGGGAGATGAAAACTGATCAATAATTTGGAGAGGAAGTGCAGAATTCTTCCATTGATTTGAATTTTTTACTTGTTCAACTGTTACACATGACTCTTTCATACAACTCATATAAAAACTAATTGCAGACAACTTCTCTAGGAAATGCCAACCATGCTAAACAAGTCATAACAAAAGCATCCTAGCCCAACCTACTCGAGGTGAATCTTCACGTGAAAGAGAAAATTAAGCTGCAGATTAACTACAGCATAGCATTCAGCTTGTTATCATTTTGGGTTGAAATTTCAAGAGAGCAGTTAGAAAAATCATAAGAGTGAGATTTGTCTAAGGTAGATTTTTCAATATTCTGCTCCAAAGCAGTTTTTTATGGAAGTTTGTCTGTATGAGAAAGTTTCTGCAAAATTCGCTATGCACATCCAAATAGATAAACCTTACGATCAATCAGCAGTTAATTTAAAGACCAACAGAAGTTAATTGCAAAGCTAATTTTGAAATTAGAAACCTCAAGGAATATATCTGAGTGTCAAAATCCAGAAAACCCAATTTCATCAACATAGTTATGACACTAAAAACCAACCTTTACGACAGATGCAAAATTATCATCCAGTATGATGATATCAGAACTTTCTTTTGCGACTTCTGTGCCTTGAATACCCATTGCTAAACCAATATCAGCCTACACCATGACAGAGTTCAAAACATGAAACAGAGTCCAGAAAAAGTAAAAGAACAAGAAAAACATAAGTCCTACAAGTAACCAAACTGTAATTTTAATAATACAAATGTTCATCCATGAGAAAATTTCAATTTTATTTCTACCAACGAATAAAGTGAACAGTTATCTTTTCCCAAATTCTTTTCTTAATATCCATAGTAGGAAAGATAATTATATGGATCTGATGTAATGAACTGAAACAAATAGAAAAAAAAAAAAAAAATCAAATCCAGATAAGGTTGAGTAACAATATGTCAAATGACAAAAGAATGTCCCATTTACGAGATCCTCATCTAATTTAAAGGAGACTCCAAAATATTATCACAAATGAAAATGCTAACCTCATGAAGTGCAGGAGCGTCATTAGTGCCATCTCCGGTCACAGCAACAACATGTTCCTTCCTCCTCAATGCTTGCACAAGCAAGAGTTTGTCATTGGGTGATGACCTTCCCATTACCTGTCAGCGAGAATTGTAAATGGTACTTCTCTTCTCTTCTTCCATAGAGAGAACAAACAGGCATATCTCCTAGCAGCACTATAATTCTCAGCGCTTACCGAAATCCTGTCAGCCACTTCTAATCTTTGTGACTCAGTCATGTTACGAAATGTCTTTCCTTCAATTAGATTGGGCTCTGTAGCATCTTCATTTGACCCTAATATCCCACACTCTAAGGCTATTGCTCTAGCAGTTTGAAGATTGTCCCCAGTGACCATCCGTACCTAGAAAATAAACTAGTCATCATCAAATGAACATAACCAACATGATTGCAATAGTTTGAAATAAAAGTTTATGTATACATGGTTTCCGTGCAGGGAATAAATCAAACAAAAATTTATGACTATGCAACTTAGATAGCAATGAACCCCAGTTCACATATGGATGTCTCTAGTTCAACATATAATCTGGTAGTGGTCATTATTTTCTTGAATGAAATATTTGTTCCTAAGATGATATACAAATACTGAAAAAAAATCATGTCGATATATTTATTAATGTTCCTAAGATGGTAGAGAAATATAAAACAAATTGGGTAATTTTATCAGCCTTGAAAAAAAAAAATTAACGGAACATATGGGGAGTCTAAACAGAAATCGACGTCATTTCATATGTTCAGTCAGACTCCGGCAAGATGAATCGGGTTCCGTCACCGGATTTTATATAGCAGGGCATTTTATGGAAAATGTTAAAAGTTGGGGCTTTTGGTATAGAAAACATAAATTGAGGACATTTTATGAAAAACACCGATAGTCTGGAGTTTTTTAATAGAAAACAAAAGTTGGGAACATTTTTGAAAAACGTTAAAAGTTGGGGACACAAAACACTATTAACGCTTAAACTAATAACAGAAAATTACAAATAGCTACCACAAATGACACAGAGCATCAACTTATAACCCATTGAAAGATAGCTATGAGCACAGATTCTAGTGTGCCGTCTAGATTACAAATTAAGCATAGGTTCTTTGAAACTAATATTAATCAACTCAAAAAGAATTATTAAGAGAGAAGCTATAAAAATATGAAATCCAAATGCTACAAGAGAAATTCCCAACACCGACCCTATTCAAATATATCAATAAAGTGACAAAAAAATATAGAAAAACTCTGCAGCACATAGGTAAGGTGATCATTTGATGAGCCAAACAATGTGGCACAATGTAAAAAACAGATTGCCACCCATTCACAATGTAAAGCTGTATGCTGGACTAAAGATTTGAGTCATAGATTAGCATGGCCAGCTTAAGAGCTATAAATATATTTTAAGTGTGAATCCACTAATTCAAATGGTCAAAACCCCATATGCTTCTTTTAAATACATCTTCCGGTACAAAGAAATGGAAAAAATAGGACAGACTCAGAGCCCCAGAAATCGTAAAGACATGAGAACAACGAACTAGCCAAAGAAACACTCCGAGGAACACACATTCCTTCACATGCGTGTAAGTGATGAATGTACACACCTTGACGCCAGCATTAACACATAGTTGAACCGCATCTCGTACCCCTGGCCGACAAGGATCCTACAATATACACACCATCAAGAACAAATAATATGAATTAAGAAGATGTATAGAAAAAGTTATTTACCATAAGTATGGGAAACAAGGAGTAATTTATATCACAATTGCATGAAAGTAAGATGCCAGAGACAGGAAACTGTTTGTCTGGGTTAACCACATGGGAGGGGGGTTGGGGGTGGGAGAAAACAAAGAGAACCACTGAACCGGAAAGAAGAATTGAGGGAATATAAACAAAATGATCACTTCACTTCAGAATCAAGTAATAAAGGAGTTAGATGGCGAGAAACAGAGTATCCTGATAATGTCATCTCTTCTATTTCCAACATGTTAAACTAACATTAGTCAAAAAGCACCACTCAATCAATTTAGTAAGCTGTACTCAAATGATTAAAATCTTGTAGTCATGATACAAATGTGCCTCAGTACTCTGCAGATGACAACCAACTCTTAAGCAGAAAATCGCAACATATATTCAGAGTCAACCAATGAAATTTAACTTATTAAACTCATACTAGAGTCGTTAGCTTCCCTACTGTGATACTGTTGCACATAAATTAAGCTGCCCAAAGATAAATATAAACCAGAAATCCGGAAGGAACTTCACAAGCAACCGACAAAGTGATGGGAAGAAGCAGACTATTTTGACAAATGTCTTTCAATTGCCAGCTTGTTGGACTGATAAGGACTCAAAGGACACCATTAGTGAAAACAGAATAAGCAATTAGTTTTTTAGTTAAGATTTCAAGTTATGATACATATGCACGTAGACACCAGATGAAAATTAATATCCAAACCATATATGCATTGGGTAGGGCTGCTGGTTCATGTCTTTTTCATTTATTTAAGAAAGTTATCAGATGAAGCTGCAGATCTCAATTGACAAACTGACAAACCCAATATTGATCATTAGAGTTATAAAAGTCTTAAAATACCTTGATCCCAACGATAGCAAGTAAGATTAGGTCTCCTTCAGGTAGCTGCCAATTTTCTAATTCCTCCTCACTAGTTGGAACCTCATCCATTCCGCACGTTCTGTAGGCAATAGCTACACAACGCAAACTTCCTTTAGCCATATCTTCTATTGCTTCTCTGAAAAGTGATAGCTGTAGGAATATACATCAAATATTCAAATGTTTAGATAATACTGATGCTTAAAACATAAAAACAAATGAATAACTCATTAAGGTCAAGAATTTAAGCACCATAACTCGATCAGTTTTATGTTTTGCTTGATAAAACTCTATCACTCAGAACATAATACAAAAAATAACTATAGTTGGAGCAGACCTTCTCTTCATCCATCTCGACTACATTATCATCTGCATCAATGTAGTGGGTACAAGATGCAAGGACTATTTCTGCAGCACCTTTCCAGTGCACACGGGTCTCAGAATTTGACTGCCAATAATTCAAAACAGCTATAAATTGGTTTGCAAGGAAATTATATGTGTG
This sequence comes from Monilaria moniliformis, assembly GCA_034509125.1. Lineage (NCBI taxonomy): Eukaryota > Viridiplantae > Streptophyta > Magnoliopsida > Caryophyllales > Aizoaceae > Monilaria > Monilaria moniliformis. The sequence continues at coordinate 20,435 of JAYDZE010253179.1, forward strand.
TGTGCGCGCGTATAAAAGAATGACATGATGTCAAGGATCGAGGAAATGTTTTCTCAATGAGCAAGTTCAACCAGATGAAGAATATGGAAAAAGTAAACCATCGAAAGTCCAAACAGACATATCGGGTACCAGTTTTAGAGCAACGCCACCTCGCTTTTTCTCTGAGTTAAACGGGAAAGCATGAATTATGGCAGAATCTGATTGAGCGGATCCAAAATCCATTCCAAGCTATGAACAGATCAACAAAACAAACCAAGTCACTCAAGACGGAGAGAGATTATAATCAATAACATGAAGACACGCACACACTCAGATAAAAACAAACACAAAAAAGGAAGGAAACAGAACAGTCACACTACATTTATTGCCCATTGCAGAATAGCCTTTTCTGTTGGTGATCCAGAAATTTCCATAGCTCCACCACCCTATTAAAAACCAGTGACAGATAAGTCATTCTTCATTCATAAACATGGACATTGGTATAACATATAATACTATCAGGATAATCCATCCTCAGGCAGATGAACAGAAGAATTTCAAATACCAGTGACAGAGAAGTCACACTTGATTGATAAATATGGTCAATGATGGAACATAATAGTCCATCCTTAAGCAGATGAACAGAGCAACTTTGCCCTGGTATTCTCTCATGATATCTTGACCCCCAATACAATTACAACATCAAGTGAATATGTTCCTCTATGTAATGAGTAAGTGCAATTTCACATACCTCATATTATTAATACACAAAACACAATGTGTATTGAACAACAATAAAACAAGCACATCTTTAACATAAGTGCTCAAGCATATTATTACAGTTAGGTTTATTCGGGGGAGGCAGTGCACTGTTTTACTCTTTTAGTTTCATTTTAGTTATTTTAATATTTATTTAGTTAATAATTGAATTTGATTATTAGATACTTAGATAGGCAACATCACCCTTGAGCAGAAAAGTTCTCTCCTCCTATAGTCTTTGGGCAAAAGAATTCACTCCCATTGTTACTTTGATATTGCTCATTCAATCAAAATTCCTATTTTGTTCTATTTTGTGTGTTACAGTTCTCCTAAACTCTTAACATATTGGTCCTGCTTGTTAATGCCTTACATTCATGCCAGAAGGGGGCAGGCACGCATACCAGCACCTAAGTCTTAGTTTGTTAAATTGATATAGTTATTTTCCTTTTAATCAAGTTAGTTGCTTTTTATGTTAGATAGGGCTATGGGCTCCTTTATCGGGCTTCATAGGCCTCATCATATTAGGAGTCCTTCTCTTCATAGGACTTAAGAATAAAAGGAGTCACTCTCCTTAAGAGAAGGACTCGTCTAGGATTTCTCCAATTGGCGCTTGAGCAGTTGTGCACACTCTTCCGACTGCTTGTTATCATTTTTATCAGTTATCAGCTAAACTCTATGGTTTGTTCGACACTTGTGCAGTTGCCCGGTCGGCACTTGAGCAGTTGTTCACACTTGTGCAAAGGGTGCGGCTAAATTCTATGGTCCGTTCAACATTCTGGAACATGTAGGAGTCGTGGCCTATCGGCTGCAACTTCCTGTTCACTCCTGGTTGCATCTGATTTTTTCATATTTCTCATCTGAAGTTAATGACCAGGAACAATCTTGCTCAGGCTGAATTAACAAAGGAGTCGTGGGTGACCGATCCTAATTATTTGCCAGAGGAGATTGTGCACAATCCATAGGACAAGCCAGGAACTGGTCGCATGCAGCAATTTTGATTCAGTGGAAGGGAAAGACAGAGAATGAGGCCAGTTGGGTGGAGGTGTCAGAGTTACTTGGTCAGTTTCAAAATTTATGTTTCGAGGACAAGGCTGTAGAGGAATCATTACGCCTCAAGTTAGTGCCAGAAGGGGAAAGGCACAAAAATAGCTGTGCCTGACTCTTATTTGTTTTTATTAATTTAGTTATTTTCCTTTTATTCAAGTTGGTTATTTCAGTTGCATTGTTATGGGCTACGGGCTCTTCCGCAGGCTCCATAGGTCTCATCAGATTAGGAGTCCTCTTCATAGGACTCATATAGAATAAAAGGAGTCATTCTCCTTACACGAAGGACTCATCTAGGATTTCTTTAGTTTGGAATGGTGCTTGAGCGCTTAGGCAGAAGAGTCATAGTTTGTTAACATTCGTATTCAGTTTTCATTCCTTTTGGGTCAATAATATTCTGTTAGTGTTCACTTATCATTCCTTTTGGATCAATAATATTCTGTTAGAGTTCAGTCATCCTTTAACACAATCTCCTAATTGTAAAAGTATAAGCAATCATAAGCCAGTCCATACTCTGTAATAAATTACCTCAGGTACGAAGACACTTCCAGTTGTATTTTGGGCAATGCCCTCAATAAGCAAAGAGATCATCCTAGGAGGAAGCAGAGACATGTTATCAGGTGGATCTGTTTTTTTCCCACAAGCATAGGCCTCAACCACCGTCATCTGGAAATAGGATAACAAAGATAAGTAAGTAATTCTACAAATCAAATAAAGTTATGCAACACATTTGCGATTATGAAGCTAGAGAAACTGACTCAACACTAGAGACCCACAGGCTAAAAAAAAGTCAAAGCTTAGAAAGTGGGCTGAAACGCACCTGGTTCAGTGTTAAAGTCCCAGTTTTGTCACTGCAAATGGTAGTGGCGGAGCCCATTGTTTCACAGGCTGATAGCCTCCTGACCTGCAGTTCAATTGTTAGTGTGGCTCAGCATAACAATTAGAAAATTTAGATAAAAGTAACCTGGTTAGCTCAGACTTTGAACAGCAAACTATACATACCAATGCCTTATCAGCCATCATTTTTCTCATGGAATAAGCAAGCCTGCAAGGAAAATGTAAATTAAAGAAGTCAAAAGCTAGAAAACAGTTGAGTGCATAGTAAGCAACTTCTTATATGAATAGTGCTGTGTCAAAAGATCCAAGGAAGCGCCAGAAAAATCATTGGTTAACACAACGAATAGCGCCAATGAAAAGGTAAGTCCAATTATATGATCTTAACAATACTTTCAGTCAAGAATATAGACATTTTCTTAGGGATAATGTGAGTTACAGAGAACTAGTTATTCTGTATGATTTCTGCCAAGACCAATCTACATAATGATAAGCACGGGACCCCACAAGATAATGCATAATAAGATATAGACTCACGTCAGGGTAACAGCCAATGGAAGACCTTCTGGTACAGCAACAACAACAATGGTCACCTAGAGTTAAGTCCATATCAGTAAAGTATCCAAAGATGAGCATAAGCTATCCTGTGACTACTTCAAACAATAATTAGCGGCTACGTACTGCAACAGTGAAAATTTTGATAAAGCCATCAACTGCAGCACCGACTTTCGTCTTCCCAGCTATAAATTGTACCGTGCCATCGGGGTCTCTCGTGTTCCCAGTAAAAAATCTAGCAGATCATAAAAGGTGAATTTACTCTAGACCTATTCAAGACATAATGCATAGAGATAACTACCTGACCACAAGGATTATCAGAACTGCTACAGCCACTGCAAGACCAACTATTCCAATAAATGTGGCAACCCCATTTAGTCGTACCTAGAGTCAGTAACATGTAATCTCAGTCATATTTGACCATTAGGCATTCATGTGAAGGTTTGGAAGATCCCAACAAAAACTAACCTGCAATGGTGTTTCTTCACCATTATCCTCTGATATGCTCGCCATAAGTAAACCCCACTCTGTGTTTATACCCACACTTGTTACCTGGAAGATAAGTAGAAAATCAGCTGATATATAAGAGAGTGTATGCACCATATTCATAGCGTGAAGCAATGTTCATTATCACAATAAATAATCTAGAGAGTACATTTCATATATCTCTATGCATTAGTTGGTAAGCATTTTATTATTGCTGATCAATACAAGTTGCAATTTATAAGAATTTCTTTTAGAAACAAGAATTTCAAGGAAACGAGTATATGCTTCTAGCAACAAGAATTTGTGTTAGAAACGGGGTGAACATGAAGCCTCTCAGGATGAATTTCAAGGGAACGAGTCATTATAGAAAACGGGACATATTTTTTTTTTATCACTGTTTCCACTCCATCATAGGGGAACAATGTCGGCACAGGGTTAGTTTTAAGCCACTTTGCCTATTTAATTATAATTATTGCTACATATACACTCACCAAATAATAGAAGCCAAATACACAATTTCCATTCAATCATTGAAAGAAGATGTCACAAGAAAATACACACAGGAATACCCCAAAGGAAAAGACAAATATAACAAACGGATTAAATTATTACTGTCCAGGATATTTAATATAGTTAATACCAATGCACAATTATGTAACCATTCTCTGCAACTACTATGGAACAATACACACTGGAGAGAAAAAGAAAAATATAACACCAAAGGTTTCAATGTTGATATCTAGCTGATAATTCTCCATTAAAAATATAGACTTCTCATACTATCTATCTTATGGATTCAACAAGAAAAATTCCTAATTAGATTGAAAGTAATGAAAGTAATATTACCAGCATGCTACCATACCCATCAGCAACCTTGCATCCTGACATAAGAAAAGGTGCTCTAGTTGGGTCCTTGTGAACCTAATTCCACATTTAACTTGTGTTAGAACATGAACACAGCAGCGACCAACAATTACAGCCTTTGACGTCATGAACTCACAATTTTACTTTCCCCAGTCATACTCGATTCATCAATTGAGAGCGAGTGGCCAGAGATGACCAGTCCATCTGCTGGAACCTGTATGCATAAAAGCAAGGGCTATAGTGAAAAGTTCCCAAAAATTCTTGTAGAATCAAGAATTGAGTCATCAAAATGCATCTCAGTAGCTTCTGAATTTGAAAACTGGTAGAGGCAAAGAGCTGAGATCACAATATGAAGGAATTATATCTTTATTGTAAAAATGGCTGCAGAATGAAATGTATCCAATCAGATCCAAGGCATTTTTCTGTGTACTATGAGCTAAGTGAGACTCATTATTTAACCAGCCTTACTATGACTTTCTATTTCTAGTTTCATCCAATGATTTATTTTTTGTCCAATCCTGGAAGTTTGACTAGTAAAGAGGCACAACAATGAGCTCATAGCTCAATGGTATTCCTTACATTTATATGGGTGAGTAATTGGCGTTCAATCCCCAACTTTATGTTGGTAATTGTGGATAGTAAAGGAATCAATAAATCTTCGAGGATAAAAAGAATTCTTAGAAGAGTGTTGGAAGCTTGTAACTCGTCAGATCCACCAACCACCACACAGGTCCCTCATTATGTCTTCTTTTTTCTCTTTCTATTTTTTTGTTCTCACACTATGTCAACCCATTAAAACACATCCATCCCTTCCTTTTATATTTTTACTTGAGTTTGGTATTTCCTCCCCCATCTGCACCCACATCTCTTCCTTTTATCTTGCCCTCCTTCCTTTCTCACCTTTCCTTTTTTCTTTTCAAGGTGGGATGATTCAGGAACTAATTTAAGATTGAAAACACTCAGGGTGTTATTAATGGTCTTCTTGTGGAGCTCCAGGATGAAGGAACATATCCCCACAAGTCAGCATTTTGCAAATTATTAGGACAGCTTTTGCCCACAGAACCCACACCATGACCCATACCTACCAAATGGGGATTTGTGGGTCTGCCCATGCTGCTAGCGGGAATCACCTGCTCCATTGACATCTACCATTTTTCCTTTTTAAGGTGAGATAAACACTTTGTCAAAGCAGTCTTACTTGTTCAATTCATCAGATATCAACCCAAACTTGAGTCAATGGATTCAGGATCTGTATGGACTGTTTCGTGCAGAGTTTCAAAGACCTTTCTAATAGGTCACACGTGTTTGAGGCATTCAACTGCTAGAGGACTGACTGGTCAAGCCAAATCACAAAGTAAGAGCCAGGAATATAATATGAAATATTTACAATTCTACTGCTAAAATAGCTGAAGAATTAAAAGCTTCCAGGACAAAAGTTCTCGTTAAACCAAGCTCCTAAGAGCCCGAGTACAGTAACAAGAATATTTTCTTGCTTGATATTAGATAATTGAGAATCATTATTTCATCCTCCCTATCCGAAATATTTAGCCTTGTCAATATGCAACCGAATCCTCTTTAATATGCAACAGATTGGCTTGCCAAATTTGACCAAAAGAAAGAAAGTGTGTGATCATCTTTTATCAAACAATCCACTGTAAAAGGAAATATACTATCTTTTGTCCTTTTAAGGTGAGGCGTAAACAAGAAAAGAGAGTTTGAGATGTTTTATTACCTGATCACCAATTTTGAGGGGCACAACATCGCCAACCACTATATCAAATATTGAAACCTTAATTCTGCGCCCACCCCTGACTACCTGCAAACATGTACCAGAATATGTAAGAAGAAAACAGAGGAAAATGCATGAACTACTTCATTGTACATACCTCCATTTGAATGTTTTGTTTCTCCTCATTCAAATTTTGGAACTGTAGAGACTGCTTGTAGTCGCTTACGGCTGCAAAAATTATGAACATCTAATAATTGACTAGCAGCAAAGACATTAAACAGAATTAGTCAATCATCTAATAAAATCCATTTTCATCACTCAAACGCCAGACTCGGAAGTAACTTCAATTGATTTCAGTGAATTGGCCGAGTGCGAATTAGAGAATTGAAACTGTTTAAAGTTTAAGCAGTTGAACTGAAATTAGAAAATCTGAAATTCAACATTTTTGTAACAATACTTCTTTAGAGACTACTTAAAGAAACAATGTTCAGACACAAGAACACAAGACATCAAACTATTCTATTGTATAAATTAAGCTGATAAAGCACATTCTGGCTGTCAAACTATTCTATTGTATAAAATTAAGCTGATAAAGCACATTCTGGCTGTTGCATATGTGTATATATATGTTTATAAATATATAGGGAGTGGTTAAAATAAGAACCTATTTATCATGAGAACTGTGAGAACTCAGCGCTGAACCTAGTATGCATTTGTACTCAACAAATCGTGAATTCAGTGCATTAAGTTCAGCATGCAGATTCATAATAGGTCCAGTGCAGTGTTCTTACAATAAAAATGTTTCTATTTGAAGCTCTCTCTCTCTCTCTCTCTCTCTATGTATGTATGTATGTAGTATGTATGTGTGTATGTGTGTGTGTGTGTGTGTGTGTTAAAAATAAGATCCAAGAAAAATGCAAACCTATCTCAAACCATACAGAGGAATGGGCAACAAATGTTGTGGCATGAAGCAGCATAGTGGCAAAGATTTAGAGTTGAGGCAAAATGCATGTGAAATGCAGTTGCAGCATGCACTTCGAGGAGATGATTGTGCTAGTAAGTAAATGCCTGAAACCAAACTGCATGACGAGATTGATTCGTATTCTATTCTATGGAGGCCTAGACTGAGGCTAGGGTCATTATATGCCATTTGTACCTAAAACTCATTAAAATATAGTAGACATTTTGACAAAGAGACAGACCTCAAACCAATTTTTTACTTCTTATTAGCTAACATTGTGAACTAGCAATAGCATCGATTCAGTTAATTTGTGTTCTTTTTTGTTTTAACATAATCCCAGTTCTCTTGGAATCAAGAGTTTCATCCTCATTTGATCTCGGACATCTATTAATCTTTAATCTTTATGTTATGGAGCAACTTCTTGTGCTCATTTTTTAACAGAAAATTCAAATGAACAAAAATAGTTCCTTATCTGCATTTAAATTACCCATAACATAGCAACACACAGACCATGCACTTTAATGAAAGATTTAATCAACAAGTAAGTTGGTCATACCAGTAAATATAATGACTATGAGAACAGCGAAGGCAATGCTTCCTCCATCATACCAACCTTCTTTTATACCCTACAAATCGTAAGGGGATTTCTTGAATTTAATAAAAATCAAAATATAATAGAAAGGAATGGGTTATCGAATATCTCTATATAAACTCCAGGAGCACAAAAACTACCTCCATATCAAAAGCATTATTTTGTGTTCAGGTTATTAAATAAAGCTCACAATGAACAACGTTACAGCTACCAAGATAAGAATTAACCATAGTTGCCAGGAACTCAGTACGTCCCTGGTAAACTGTATGTAGAAGAAAATGTCGTACACTATGTTACCTTTTTGGGTTCTCTAAAGGACCGCAAATTGGGATACACACAGCAAAACGTGGTACGAGCAGATTAGTTAACTATGCAAATGACAACATTAATTCCAAACTAATTCAGGAAACAGCTAAGGAAACCATTATTGAACTGCCCACGAGTTCCCCATGTCACTACATGATGTTCTTATATGATTTATATAAGACATGGAAAAGCCAACCTTTTAGTTAGACATTCTTGTCATCAACTTGAACTTTTGCAGAAATAAGATATACTATCTCTTATGTGTGGATTGCATGTTCGTTGCAAGTGGGCACAGCTTTAATTTGTACTACACAAAAGCATAGACCTATCTTTATACTAATACAGAATTTTACATCGACCACCTTAAACAAATCCAATTTGTTCATTGTTCATCTTCTAGAACAAGTTGAACACTTTGCTCAAGTTATAATTGATTAAAAGAATATGCAATTTTCTGGAAACCCCAATAATGCTGTTGGATATCAACAGACAATGAAATGGCACAACTGAGACCACGAAACCATCATTTTGCACCAACACAGGTCCAGTATGAGTAACTGGTAAAAGTAAAACAAAGGATTAAGTCAGGAGCAATCATACTTTTGAACACTCCAGTTTTGTTGGCATATGAATTTTTAATACATAATTTATGATATTTTACTAACCTTAATATTTGGACTTATTCACAACATAGTTACAAAATGACTGGTTCAAATACTGAACTTCTTTTACCAGAATTCTTGACCAAAAAAATTACAATTAGCTAGAGAGTACATACTGATGATATATGACACGGATTATTTAGCGTGATCCAAAGTTGAAAACTCAGGTCACACTAAACCTGAAAAATACTCCTATGATTGTTTCTATGCACAAGTTATGCTCCCCATGACCATACCTCAGTCTTTATGCCTAGTGCTAGCGAAGCAGCTGCAGCAATCATCAAGATGATGAGCGTTGTATCTCGACAAGCTTCCCAGACAAACATCTGTATGGTGTATGGTAAAGAATATTACAGAAACTGCCTACTAGACCAATGAACTAATCTTTACCATATACACGATACAGGAATGCTGGAATTAATCATTCTCACCCAGAAACTTCGCCCTTTTTTTCGAGGATATGTGTTTGATCCAAAAGCTTTCTTTCGGTCTATAAGGTCAGTCTCATCCCCAGTGACACCTTTCTCCACATTGCACTTTAACTTCTCAGCCACTCCCTTAACCTAATGCATAATATATGTGAAGTGAATTAAGTTTATAGAGGATGCAGATATAATAATGAAAGTCAGGCAGATAAGAAGCTAAGTATTAGATGCTATGACAGTGAACTTGCCCCTCCACTTTGCTGCAGGAAAGAGAGATCGTGCTCCCTGGACATAGCAACCAGTTCCTCTGAGCTGATACCAAAATCACCCACTCGTGTTGGACTGGATGGTAACTTTGCAGATCCTGGTACTAAAATACAGAAATGACATGATCAGGAACAGAAGGAATGGGAACAGTCTAAACATTCTTAAGCAAAGAAAATAGGTGTGAGAAATTTAAAACACCAAATGAGGTGAGCTAGCATTGCGAAGCAGGCTATTAGAGCTTCATAATACAAAAGATAAGAAAACACTTAAAAGAATTACTCAGTAAATAAAATGAGTCATTTGGAATGTACGATGTTGAGAATTGAGATTATGGTATGAGACCTCCAATGAAGATTAAAAGGCACAGAGTCAACAATGTAAAAGAACATCAAAGAGAAATTACCATTCAGTCCTGTACCAGCTGCTTGGAAAAGAACAGCAGCCTATTCAAGAAATTATTCATTAGTGAATGCAATAGACAGAAAATTCAACTACAAATACGAAATATAAGTACCCGAATGACTTGAGCATGCATCCTAATCTTAGCAATCAATTCCTTCCTCTCTTCTTCTTTCTTCAAATCCAATGTATATCGAAATCTCCGAGATGCATTCAGTACAAGAGCGGCTTGCTGAAAAGTATATCGAGGTAAATGGTTGGAGAGATTTAAATATAGGTGAAGTAAGAGAGTCATCTGTGGTCAGAGAAATAATAGATTTTCATGTAGTAGTAGCCCAGCCTAGTAAAACTTTCATCGAAGTCACTGTGTTATTTCTCCAAGATTCTAAAGTACATCATTGAAATTATTAAATTGGTCTGATCACTTATTTTCCAACTATTTGGTGTCATAAATAACCACAATTTAATTTATGGAGAACGACCAACATTAAATTAATCAACACCATTTAGCACTTAATAATTTAAGATGGAGAAACCTTGGTACCAGTACTCCTTAAACCATATAAACAGAAGGGATCGTGGAAGGCCATTCACTGAAAATGATAGTGAATGGATCAATATTTTCTAAGAACAATATCCAGAACACACAATGCGCTAAAGTCTCACAATGGGAAAATTCAGTTTCATTCCAAAGTTAACGCATATAATATATTTTAAAGCTCAATTGCGTGTAGATCATCTGGAAAATATCTTCCATCTTATAAATTAAGCATGAAAAAGGCAAAATGGTAACCACTTCATTTAGGACCTTTCTCAATTCCTCACGCCTTGCTAATTCCAAATTTCCTATATCAAACATCTTAAAAAAGAAAATGACAAATGTGTGGCCTAAGACAAGGAGTAAATCCAAACCTCAACTAACGTCTCGCACCATACTTTACTGAAGCAAAACTTACGAGTCATTTATCACGAAAAAAAAAAAATCGCAATTGCTAAAACAGTTCTCCGCGTTAACACCTACTAGCTCATTGCAAGCGGCGGACATACTTTCACCAATAAGAAATAATCTCTTCGATTCTTCAATTGAATCAACTAAGCAAGCAGATAAAAAGGAGCGACAAAACTAATTCATGAGTTTTCAGTAATCTTCTTCACTCTTAGCAAGTTCCAGATCTTTAAACGCGCGAATGTGATTAACTTACCCGCCACCGACGCAACTGATCGATCGGAGCACGTTTTGTGCGCACAATATAAAAAGGCGACCCCTCATCGTCGTCGTCTTCGTAGCGGCGGCTGCTGCCGGCTTCGGGATCGTTGCGGTGGCGCCGGTACGGCGAGCCTTGTAATTCGTCCTTCATTAATCTGTCGTAGGAGAGATGGTACCACTTTATCTCAAATCACAGTAATTCTACACGCAGAAAAATACACTTGAATGCCGCCGGAAACTTTACGACATTCTCCTTAATTCATTCAACTACAGATACTGCTACTGCAGTAGTATTAGCAATACTACTACCATTGATTAACTCTCCAAAAGAGCTGCTCATAAAATTTGGAATAGTTTTGCTTTAGATCGTAGCGAAATTACCTGAAAAATGAGTTTGCAGTTCGTACGGTTGAGTTGGCGGCAGCAGAGAGAGGAACAGTGGAAACGAAACTTCCTTGCAGTTTCTGGCGAACTAATTTTGAAAGTTTCTCTCTCTTACTTTCTTTTCTTTTTTTTTTTCTTTCCGAAACACCTGTATGGATATATATAAGTTGAAAATGAAAGAAAAATTTGCCAATATGAAGAACAAAATAAAAAAAAACTTTCAACAAATAGTGTTTTTAAAAGAAAAATTGGAATAACTACACCATCATAAACTAGAAAAATACACCCACTGATGGAATTTAATCGCTTAATTTTGCTATTTGAGTTAAGCCTGTTAACAACTTCAACAAATATTGTTCAGAAAATTGAAAAGCATATCTAAAAGGTGATACGTATAATTCGAAATTAAGTTTAAATATTTCAAAATCACAAAATAATAATTACATGAGTGTATCAGAAATTACATAATTAGTTTCTAGCTTTTGGAATTAAAACTGAATGATGATGAAATAAATTGAGTTCTGTAGCAATTTAATTTCTTATTAGTTTGATAACTGTTAGTTTAACTAATATATACTTTTTAGTTGAAATAAATTTCAAATTTTGTATTTTATTAATATGTAAGATGTATTATATAAAAGGCTAAATTCCATACCCACTAATTTTGAATATTAATAAAATAATTGAAGATGAAAGATATTACTATAAGTGTGTAATACATGATGTTTGATTTTATAAACATATACCAAATGTCGCAAAATAGTGATAAAGTAAACTAAAGTTAAAAAAGTATTAAATCCTGTTCCTCAATTGGGTCAATTCACTTCTATACTTTTTTTTTAAAAGTAAATGTATTGACATATATAATTGCACTACAAAATGGCCTCCTGTGTATCTGTCGGCATAAAATAAACGGATCTAACATTAGTATAATTGAGATTTTTTTATAATAATTTACATTTTGATTTTAGAAGCTAAAAACAGAAGTAATGTTTTTCTTGGCCATAATTGAAACTTTTTTTAATAACAATAGAGACTTTTGTTCACACGTGTAGGTAGGGTTCGAGTCACCATAAAATAAAGAACCATTATTAATTATTTTTTTAATTTTTTTTTTTTAGAAGTGAAAGACATTCTATTAATGTAAAAGATCTTCAGTTACAATGTCTCTCAGCCAGTACGCAAAAAAATGTACGAAACTAAGAGCTGCTTTAATAACTTACGATACATATGACTCACTCCTATCAAATTTAATCTTTGTGCGGTGGGTCGGTTGGTTTAATGTCTTGCTCAGTTCACACCTAATATTTATCTTTTAAGGACAAATGCATTACATGCATTGCTCCACATGTGAACCTTACTTTCTTTCTCTCTCCTCTCAGTATTCTATATCTATATTTTATAATAAAGTATGACTAAAGTAAAGGTAACACTTATCCTCCCAAAATTTCTTACCAATTACGAAAGTACGATAATATATGTATAATTTAAAGTATAACACAAGTTCTTGGAAGCTTGTGTGGATTCCCCTACAAACTAGCTATAACTTTACAATTTGAAGATAATAGAACATCTTTTTCTATAGATGTAATAGATATAGATCTCAAATTTTCAAATTATAGGGTTGAACAACTTTTCATCCAATCTATAACTTTTATGAATAAGAAATAGAAATGAGAAATATATAACTATATGGTAATTTTGAGATGGTTTTCATTGATATTTCTTCCTTAAAATATTTGTAAAACCTATGACGTTTGAACAATATTTCAGAGATGGTATTCGGATCTTAATTCATATGAGCTCTGTTGAATCGAGTCAGATCTCTACTCGTGAATACCCCTCCCCTCGTACCATATTTGGAATTTCGTCCAAATAAAACCATAAATCATAGTAATTATCCAAAACACGAAAATAGTTATAGAATATTTAGTAATCTAGTGTCTGAAATTTAAAATAATACCCCCTCCTCCGAATAGAAGTCTCACTCCTTTTTAACACAAATTTTAAAGAATTGGTTGAGTGTGTTTTGAGTGAAATAAATTAGTTGAATATGAATCTCACTTTTATATTAATTTTATAATTGAATGTAAACAGAATAAGTTAATAAAATATAGATTTCATTTTTATATAATAATTTTATAATAAAATATGAATGAAATAAGTAAGTGGAATATATATTTCACTTACCAAAAATAATAATGAAAGATTGAGACTTTTACTCAAATTTAAAAATGATAAAATCAGACTTTCATTTCGAAAAGAAAGGAGTACTAAATAATAGAATCATTATTTAGGTATAGTAAAATAACTTTTACTTAAGATTCTTCTTCTTTTTTTTTTTTTTTTTTTTTAAGATAAATTTTATTTAATATTATTTGAAATGATAGAACCACAACAATAGGACATAATATAAAATGTGT
>JAYDZE010253180.1:0-19755 GCA_034509125.1 Monilaria moniliformis
TGATATAGTGCGTCGTGCTGGTGGAGAATTGTGTTTTGCTTCATTGTCTTGTTTGCCTGTTCTTTTTGGGTTTAGGGGGGTTTGATAGGATTGGCAGCAGCAACAGTGGGTTTGACTTCAGAAGCCGCACAACATCTTGATGTAAGATGACCACCTTGGTTATTTTTCTTTTTTCTTGTGGATGTGTTATAATGTTGCCTTCAATCAGTTGATCAAAAGCTTCATATTTTATCTGATATATCTTCAAACTGGTGTCATGGACAGTTATTAAAATTGGTAAATATAGATATATTGTTTTGATGTATATCCTGGGAGGGTTCAGGGTAAAGAAATAACATACTTAACATAACGCATTAGCTGGCCATAGTGGAGGCTATGGAGCTGACTCTACCTTCACCATTGCCTAGAAGAACTTATGTCTATGCTGTTTGGGGGACGTGGTGATATGATAGATTAATTATTACAAAACATGGTGTGATGTTGACCATGGGAAAAGGAAGCACACACCTTGTATTTATTTGAGGATTATGTTTGAAGTTTGTATTTTGCTGGCCCTAAGAGAAGGATACTTGTCTATTTGGTTACGGGTATGTGATTCTTGTACAATGGTATAAGCTGCATTGCATCTATAGAAGAATTGGAACAGTACTATGAGGAACCGTTCTTTTGTAACTCTGTATCTGTACGCATGCTGTTTGTTATTTATTAGAACTTGTTGCGAGCATTTTTAAGTGGAAATGCTATGCATATTTCTGATATTATTTTCTGTATCATTTATATATAGCTATTTCTGCATTTCCTGCCTGTAGTTTATATCAATTTTTTATCGGTACAATTTATTGGGTTGTCCCAGTAAAGCTTTTATTTGACTCATTTCTCTCCTTTGGGGTCAAAGCAAATTGTTCCACCAGTCTTGAACTCCTTCGCCGATCAAGATAGCAGAGTTCGTTATTATGCCTGTGAAGCTCTATATAACATTGCAAAGGTAGGTAAAAGGACCTCTGCTATTCTCCTTTCCTTTTATGTATTTGGGATTCAATATCAGTAATTTGCAGGTTGTCAGAGGCGATTTTATAGTGTTCTTCAACCAGATATTTGATGCACTGTGTAAGCTCTCAGCAGATTCAGATGCCAATGTACAGAGTGCTGCTCATCTTTTAGATAGACTTGTGAAGGTATAGATTTCATTTATCTTTAAATGAAAGATCTTAAGATATTAGTTGAAAGCTTCAAAGAGTTAATTTTTGTTCCTTTTATTTGGCTTTGTTTGAGTGCAGGACATAGTCACTGAGAGTGATCAATTTAGGTTTGTCATCTACTTGTTCATATCTCCTTATCTGTTTTCTGTAATCAATTCTCTAGTTGATCTCTAATCATATAACAATTTATTCAACTTGGCACTAATGCTTCTTTGACATGATACAGCATCGAAGAATTTATACCTTTGTTGAGAGAACGAATGAACGTATTGAACCCTTATGTCCGTCAATTTTTGGTTGGCTGGATTACGGTTCTAGATAGTGTTCCTGATATAGACATGCTTGGTTTCCTTCCAGATTTTCTTGATGGTGTGTGTCCTAGTCTGAGTTTTATTATGCTCTATTGTTCTTGTTGCTGTTATATAGCACATAATTAATTACTGAATATGGAATTGTAGGCTTATTTAACATGCTGAGTGATTCCAGCCATGAAATAAGGCAACAAGCTGATTCAGCACTTTCTGAGTTCCTTCAAGAAATCAAGAACTCTCCAGTAAGACTTATGCTACTTTTGACCTTGCACAATTTGCACTCGTGTGTGTTAATACAAGCTAGATTTCTTAAGACAAGGAATAGTGTTTTCCAAATATGGGTGCTGAAAACTACTGCATTAGTGAGGTCATGGAAGTGAACCTTTATTTTACCTATATGTTGGATTCCACTTGTGAGTTTGTTTTATTGTGCGCTAGGCTCTGAACTTGCAATGCATCAGCTGTGACGTAATTTAGTATTGTTTCTTCTGAATAACTGTTAAGTTTAGTAGCTTTCTTATCTGGATTATTTGAACCAACATGTCCTATTGCTGTTCAACAGCTTTAGTAAGTGAAACTAGCTTGCATAAGGACTTATAATCTCCAAATGAGGCAAATAGTATCTACAATTTGTTCTTTCTATTTGAATTTCTTTTGGAGTCTTACCCTAAAGATTCGAACTCCGAAAAGTTTTGACCCATTACTAGCTCAAATACACAATTATGACAACTATTAATAAGCGATTCTGATGCCAAGTTGATGTAGGATATTGTTAGTAACTTAATTGATTTTTTACAAAAGAACCACTGGGATTGGGATAATAAACTTTAGTATCTGAAGGCTTTCTAACATAACTATCAGTAGGCTGCTGCAGGTATCATAATCTAATATATAAGCTATCGTAATTATGGTCATTAGAGCTTCTAAGACAAAAAGCAGTAGAATTGGAAAAAAAAATTACTTTATCATGGAAATGACTACTTTCTTCCTCCCCAAAAAAGATCGGCATCCAATTCAATCTACCAAACCAAACAAGGACTCTGAAACTTTAGGGGAAGAATGAAAATCTGTAGAAGATATATTGACTAATAAGCAAAACTAGAAGATATCAATTTTGGTTCTGGATCAGAAAGCTTATGGTTCCCATGTTAGAATTTGGCTTTTCCAAGCATTATTGTTTGCGTTGTCTATTGTTTGGATGAACTCCATATCAATTCTTTGACTTAAGCAGTGCCCATTTTGAAGTCTGTAGATTATGGCCGCATGGCTGAGATACTGGTACAGAGGGCAGCTTCACCCGATGAATTTACTCGACTGACTGCTATTACCTGGGTAAAGTGAATTCACGCACCAGATTTCCAGCATTCACAGCTTTCTGATGTCTGAGTAAAGTAAATACTATGCTGATCTTTCTGGATTAGTGCGAATGAGTTCTGCTTATTCCATTCTGCAGATTAATGAGTTTGTAAAGCTTGGTGGCGACCAACTTGTTCCTCATTATGCTGATATTCTTGGTGCAATCTTACCTTGCATATCCGATAAGGAAGAAAAGATTAGAGTTGTAAGCTCCCGTCTGGAATGATCAAATGCCTGTTTAGCTGTCTTATCCCTGACTTTATCATTTCCAGTCTTACTTGCCTCTCCTAATCCGTTTTTTATGCTTCAATAGGTTTATAGATTTCTTTTAATTTTCAGGTTGCTCGCGAAACAAATGAAGAACTTCGAGGAATCCAAGCAGCTCCAGGTGTAGGATTTGATGTCGGAGCCATCCTTTCTGTAGCTAGGAGGTAATTATCTTCTTGGCTTGAACAGTTTAGGTTACAATGTTACATCTATTTCATGTGGTAAGACTGATGCACCTTAGAAATTGTGAGAATTGAAAATAATGGTGCAATGATTTGCTTTTACCTTTAAGTATTCTGTTAGTCTGCCATGTCTCATACTGGATATGTGGAATAGTAAATGTCACTTTTCGCCATTTTATCAGGCACCTCTCTAGTGAATGGGAGGCTACACGAATTGAAGCACTGCATTGGATATCAACCCTATTAAATAGACATCGGGAAGGGGTAATCTATAATCTTGCTTCAGTACTCATTAGTTTGTTTATGTGATTATTTTACATATCATGGATGAAATTGTTGTAGATTATTGACACAGTCAACACTTGCATACAACTCAATGTATATTTGTTTCCAAGGGTGGTAATAGATCAAGATGGTTTTCCATTGGGGCAAAAACTATCTTGGAGCTATCATAGCATTGATCTTGGCACAAACGGCCATTCAGATTACCTTTAGTAAAAGCATTTTATTACATTTAGCTACATTCACATTTGTTGCATTGTTCAACTCCGAGTATGTACTCTAATACTGTTTTCTTTTTTTCAATTTTATGCCATTTCTTATTAATTTACCCTAGATTGGAGTTTCTGGCTGTTCTTCATTGCTTGCTACGTAGCTTAACTCTATTTTCATTACTAGGGATACCATAATTTTCTTGTATTACTGCAGCTTGTAGTATGTTGGGAGCTTGGGGTTTGCACTATCAATGAGTTTAATTGATAAACAATCTTTTCCTGTAATTGCTGTCTTTGAGGTGGATTTTAGTTGGGAAAAGGTTGTTCATCTTGGGATGTGGTTTATGGGTGTTGTTATTGACTGCCCAACCATTAAAGCCACAGGAAGAATGCTCTGTAAAATGCTTGACCTCTCAAGAACTAGGTCTAGAGGTTTGACCCTCAGACATTTTGTATCTTAGATAGATACACACTGTTATTTGTGTCTCGTAACTGAGTTATTTTTCACTTCTTTTTAGAATTGTTCTTT
Source organism: Monilaria moniliformis (assembly GCA_034509125.1). Classification (NCBI taxonomy): domain Eukaryota; kingdom Viridiplantae; phylum Streptophyta; class Magnoliopsida; order Caryophyllales; family Aizoaceae; genus Monilaria; species Monilaria moniliformis. The sequence goes on from JAYDZE010253180.1 coordinate 4,339, forward strand.
ACAGTACATGAATTAGTTGAATATGTTTAAAAAAATATGCATTTTTTCAAAATTCAAACTGGTTTTACTTTTACCTTGCAGTTTGTGATTTTATGCCATGTTAGCATTGACGTTTAGTGTGACTGATTGTTTGGGCTTCACGAATGTCGTTCTTCTCTTATTTTTTTGAGCAGGTCTTAGCATTCCTGAGCGACGTTTTTGAAACTCTTCTTAAGGCACTTTCAGATCCTTCTGATGAGGTATCTTTTCGCAACCCTATAATTATTTCTTAAATGCTCTTTTTACTGTCTTTGAGAACTTTTTATATATTACAACTTCACAAGTAAAATTTGGAGCTTATTGCTTTAGTCTTTGCTTAGCACTAAGTTCGTGAATTTTCTTGGATGAACATAGTAAGATGCTAATAGCTGTAATTTTTTAGTTTCTAAACTGGTTGTTGTCTTTCTTCTCATTTAAAAATGAGACGTGAACGGAACTCATTCCTCAATGTGGAATACCCTGGACATATGGGAAGAAAAGGAACTAAAGTTAAAGTGACACTGTATGGGATGGATCATAACTTACAGACTAGTTTCTTCTATAGCCAAATTTTCTGTTATTAATGTAATGGCCACCGCCTCTGAAATATTGAAGGATTTAAATAAATTTTGGAAAAGAAAATGCATCCTATTATGAGAGACAAAATAATATTGCAACTCCAGTAGCTTTTAAAATCCAATAATAAATTCAGTTGGTCTGCCAAGAATCCAGTTGAACTACCCTATTGTTGAAAAGCTGACTCATAAACACTTGTGTGGTGATTGAAACCACGTGTACTTTATTTGAGATGGGAAACTAAATTGAAGCCCTTGCTGCAACTATTGTAACTGAAACTTTAACCATCTTCTGTCTCGTGGTACTTGAATGAGTCAACTTTTATATGCATTATTTCCAATTTATTATGGTTTGGCTTTCAGATATGACTTTATAATTGCTAAAATGGTTAATTCCCTATTAAGAAAGTTATGAGACTGCATGATTTGACTGCTTCCTATTCAGGTAGTGCTTTTGGTGCTTGAGGTCCATGCACGCATTGCTGAAGATGAGAAGCATTTCCACCAGCTTATTGTTTATTTAGTTCAAAATTTTCGGGATGACAACTCTCTCTTGGAGAAGTGAGTCCTTTAGCTTTGTGTTTGTGTAATTTTTCCCTTGCGGCTCTCCCATTCCTCGTTCTTCTTCTTCCTTTTCTCTTGGGTTGGTAAATGCTGCAGTATATTTTTTTGATAGTTTGTGGGAATAAGTCAATCTTTTTTGTTGTGCAGACGTGGTGCTTTAATCATCCGTAGATTATGTGTGCTTTTAGACGCAGAAAGAGTTTATAGGAAGCTTTCCACTATACTTCAACGAGAACCTGAACTGGATTTTGCATCTATTATGGTTCAGGTATAATCTCTTTGTGCTGTCCATTGTGTATATCTAGTCCACCTATGGAGCATTTTTCTTATTGTCTGATCCATTTCTTTTAACTATGGGGTTAATGTACATTCTGTGGATTTATTTTTCCATTGTTGTTTCTCTCAGGCTTTGAATTTGATTTTGCTGACTTCATCTGAGTTGGCTAACCTTCGCAACCTCCTGAAAGAAACCTTGTTTGATGATGCTGCAAAAGACTTGTTCCTTTCTTTATATGCGTCATGGTGCCATTCACCAATGGCGATTATAAGCCTTTGCCTATTAGCTCAGGTTAGAGCCTATGTTTTGTGGTTGGTCATACTATCATCTTTTCTTTGCCTGAAGTTCCCTTTACACCTTTTCGTTTACTAATGTTGCTTTGTATTTGTTTGCTATCATTATGCAGACCTATCATCATGCAAGTACTGTCATTCAAGCATTGGTTGAGGAAGATATTAATGTCAAGTTTTTAGTCCAATTGGATAAATTGATCCACCTTCTTGAGACTCCTACTTTTGCATATCTAAGGCTTCAGGTATGTTTAATTGAATGTTCTCTTAGTGGATGACATTCACACATTGGGTGTTCTCTTTGAGATCAATACCTGCATATACATGTTCAGTTGCTAGTGTTTATGTAGCTAGGTGGATCTAATCTTACTGCCTACTTATGTTACTATGCATGGCGTATTCAAACCTGCACTCATGTTTGAGAGAGTGAAATGTGCCATTCTATGCAGTTTTTTTTTCTTTATAGTGGCTGGTAATTCTTTAAGCCAACATTCTGCTCTATGTAAAGCCAACATATTCTCTAATATGATCTATTGGTGCTGGCCACTGTGTCAAGTCCAGTCTTTTTGTGGGGGAAAAGTAAAAGAATGTGATTAATATTTGAGATTCTTAATGATGAGTGACATTAGCAAGTACATTCTAGTGATACCCCGGCACAGGCTTGTGAACACATACTTAGATGGGTCTCCAGTCACAAGCAGATAGCAATTGAAATAGAAAACCTGCCTCAGAAACTAGAGCAGTTTGGTAGTTCATAATAAGAGATAGTCCCTGCACAATAATTATATCTACAAACTAAGAAAGTTTGACAATTTTAAACAAATTAGTTTGCATGACTTCTATTATTCTGTATGAGAAGCCCAGATATGCATAGGAAAATGTTTAGAAAAATGGGGAAACTGACCCTACTTTCAACCATGAACCGTGGCTAACCCAGTTAAAATGGTCAAATTGGTTAATACATATATGTGTATATATTAATAGTTTGCATGGCATTAAACTGGACTTTGGGGCCAAACGTCCATAGCTGCATTTGCCTACTAAGTTACAAGCTAGAAGGCTCAGTTACAGGAAAGGAGCTAATGTTCAGTTGCAAAAAGGTGGTGAGATTAAGATAGAAAACTGTGGGTTCAGAAATAAGTTGTACGGAGTATTTACCATTTGTTTGTACTCTAGGTAATATATTATGATCCTTACTTTTTTTAGCTCGAGCCAGAATCTAATTTCTGCGTAAGTTGCATTACTATCATTCTTAAAATGTAATGTTATTGCTCCATGTAGAATTGCAGTACATAGTTGATGTTAAATCCTATTAATCCAAGAAAAGTATACAAGTAGCTTAATTTAGCATGCATGACGTGATATCTTCTTTTAGTGAAAATTCTATGTTTACCATCAGATTGAGATCTTGTTTTCTTGTTGCAGCTTCTTGAACCAGGAAGATATATATGGTTGTTGAAAGCATTGTATGGTCTCCTAATGCTCCTACCCCAGGTACTTGGTTGACGCATTGACCTTCGTTATGCATAGATGATGTTGAGTGCTACTAGTCTGAGAAAACCATGCAAGCAGCTTAGTTTAGCATGCATGATGAGAAGTGAAAATTCTTTTTTTACCATCAGATTGAGATCTTGTTCTCTCTTAGTTGCAGTGTCTAGTTAGTATTTTTGATGATTTGAGATGAAAAGAGGCATGCCTGATCTCCAGTCATCTAGTTTTCAGTGAAATGTTCCAACTGTTCAACCAGTTTATCAATGTTACCTGACAATGTAGCCTAAGCATGGTGTTGTAGATAGAGTACTGCCACATGCAATGAAGAAAGAAAGCGTTTTATAATTTTATATGTTTTGAGGGTACAAGCATGAGTTTAAAACAAAAAGGTCATTGATGTTAGTTTAGTTGATGTAAACTAAATCTTTTGTTCACTACAAACGTTATGTACTGCTTTTTCATTAGTTTTTCTTTATCCATTGGTGCAGCAAAGTGTAGCATTCAAGATACTCCGGACCCGATTAAAAACAGTACCTCCGTATTCCTTCAGTGGTGAACAATTCAAGCGACTGTCCCCGGGGAATGCTTTCGCAGAAGTTAATCATGTTGGTGGATCACAAATTGCAGAGGATGGTGATGCAGACACAAGGAACGTCCATAACGGGATAAACTTTGCCTCTTTTCTGAAGGACTTTGCCAGAGTCCAGGAGCAGCATCGCTCACATTCTAAGATGCAGTCGCAAATTCGTTGCAGTTCATCATCCTCGAAGGTTTGTCATTTCCTACTTCATTCACAGCATTATGTTAGGGTTTAAGATGTTGAGATGCACCTTCATCTACACACACTTTTGAATTGAAACTTGGAACTTCAAAAAGTCAGCCTTTTTTAAGCTGAAAATGCGAGATTCTTGCTATTGGACCTTCCCCCTGTTAATGAAGCAAGTAGTCATTGTCTCTCGTTGTATGCAACTCATAACTATCGGATGACTACATGAACAGGAGATACAAAGACCGGAAGAAGCAAACCGTGCATTGGCAGCGCCAGATACGAACAGACCTCCTTCGAGGACTTCTTCGCGTAGAAGTCCCGGGCAGTTGCAACTTTAATCGTTTCGCCATGTTGTCAAAAATTAATTATACAGTGGGTTTGGGTGTTGGAGCACAGAGAGAGATCCAGCAGCAGAAATTGTAAATTGTATATTCCGGTAGCTTCTTTAATTGAAACCATAAGGGTGGTGGGCATTGGGCTTTTTTAGCAACGCTTGGATATTGCCAAGCTATTCTTTCTTTCTTTTCCTTTATCCTTTTTTTCTCATCAAGTGACAGATATACCCATGTGGTTCTGTTGTTTTTAATGAAAACCATGTGGGGCCAGATAGATTATTAGGATTATTATTATTATTATTGAGTTTGTTTCATATTCTATCTTTTGGGTCATAATTCATCTGCCACCAATTGTATAATAAGTACACTTTTGGCATCTCATATTATTCTTGTTTCTCATTAGCTTTGAGTGTTCATTTTAGTAGATGATTGAATATGTTTCCCACTATGATTTTATATGTTTATTTAAAGATGATTGAATAGTTGAGGTAGAGACGCCCATCACTTTTTGATTGTTATTAGTAGAGTTGGAAAATTATAAGGGTGTATTTGGTAGAATGGTAGTTTTATAAAATTAAATATAAAGTTGTAATATTTTAATTTACTTTTAATTTTTTTTGTTTGGTAAAATTAAGTAATTGATATAGAATTATATTGTAATTCTAAATATTTTATTTGATCAAAAAAAAGTAATCAAAATTTGATATTAACTTTTAATTGAATAATTTATTTTATTTTATATATATATACATTATGTAGTGTTTTGAGTATATGTGTATGTATTTTTTATTTATTTCATAAATCTAACACTAAATAAATTTATGGTACCAAACATACTATTTCATTATATTATTTATTTTATATAATCTAAATACATATTTGTAGGTAGTCATATGGTTAGTTTAATGAAAATTAAATAATTATATTCTCATCAAATGAATAACTATATTTTGTTTTTCTAAAATACCCTAAAGAACAGACTAGAAAAATTTTAAATGAAGTGACTAAAATTAGATAATATTTAAAAATTAAATACCAAAAAAACTAGAGAGAGGGGGAGATAGTGGCGTGTGTGTGAGAAAGAAAGGATGTGTACGTATAAGTGTGTGTGTGTGTGAGAGAGAGAGGGTGTGTGCGTGAGAGAGAGAGAGAGAGAAATGGTGTGTGTGTGTGTGAGAAGAGGGGGGTATGGGAGAGAGAAAATGTGTGTGTGTGAGAGAGAGAGAAAGAAAGTGTGTGTGTGTGAGATAGAGAACACATTATGGACGTAGAATTTTAAATATTTGCTTTAGCTATAAAATTCAAATTGTAGAATAAAAAGACTTGAATTAAAATTCAATCAAATTTCAAATACAAGCCCTCATTTCCATAATATCAAATACACACCGAGACAACTTGGTAAAAGGTTAATGGTAGTCCATGACCATGATTTTGACGAAATTCTCAACTTTTACTTATTTAATGAAAGACTTCCAACTCTGCAAGCCTTTTTTAGTTGTGGCCTGCATCATTTTTTTCAATTCCTGATTTTCTACGAGACATACTTCATACACTTGGATTTGATTTGTATTCATCTTAATTAAAATTTAGTTATTGAAAACTAATAAACTCTAATTAAGGGTTAATACTTCTAATAGTTGCAAGTCAAAACAACGTGAGAATATACACAAACGTACTTAAAACTGCTCCAACAGTTTAATCAAATTAATTATTGACTAATTAAACCAATTTTTTTGTTCCAATGACTTAATTAATCGAACTTATTTAATTAAACCAATTTTTTTTGTTCCAATGACTTAATTAATAGAGCTTATTGTTCCATTAGTTAATAAAATTAATTAATGACTAATTAATAGTAATTAATGCGAAATAACATAACAGCCTCCCCCTCCCTTCTCCTCTCCTCTACGCCGGATCCCCTTTCCCGGAATCCTCTTTTTCGGCGACGGTGGCCTTGAGAAAAAAACGAAAATGGACCAAAAGCATAAATCCAAAATCGACCAAGAACACACACTATCGCACAATAGGTTCCTAATTTGGGAAAAAAAATTTTAGAGGCTTAGATTTGGAAACCCAATCATCACAGCCTCAATCCAACAAGAACAAAGACAAGAACAGAGAAACGACGACCATGGACCCACGACGGCCGTGGAGTGACGGCGTCGGATCTGGAGGAATCACGACCACTGCACACCACCAATTCCCGCCAGCCACCACATAATCAAGAACAGAAGACCAAAATTGAGCATCGAACAGAAATCCAATCACAGCTTAAAACGAACAAGATTTGAACAAAAATCATCACAACCTAAACCTAAAATCAATCATCAAACAAGAACAAATTTTGGCAAAAGATTAGAAGCTCATATTTGAATAAAAATCATCACAGCCTTAACCGAACAATAACAAGAACGGAGAAACGACGGAATCTGGAATTCCGGTGTCGGATATGAACAGACGGTTGCCATGGAGTGGCAGCGTCGGATCTGGACAAATAGCGGCCGTGGAGCAAGAATGACTCAGAGCATCGCCGCACACCTTCACTACCACTGCGCCACCGGCGAATCGAACGAGTGGTAGAACATGTGTGGATTGTACGCGGACTGACAGATAACAAAGGGTGGTTCTAAAGGAAACAAGGGAATTACACATCAATATAGTGTATCTTAGGTGAGGTGGGATGCACAAATTGCAAAACATAAGGAAATAGTGGATTGCACATGGACCAAGGCGTCATGCATGTTACCAAACACCCCAAATTACACTGTTGGACCAATATATAGTATCCTATCTTGCTATATCTCATAAACCAAATGGGGCCTTAATATGTATGCGCCGTCACGACTAGATCAATGTAGAAGTTACGTGAGCCGTCATCAGACGCTAATTTTTTTCTCCTATTATTTTCATACTCAAAACACATGTACGAGTTTTCTTAATATACAAATGAGGACTCACGTGGCATCTACATCACGTTTGTGCTTGCTGCATTACATTCTCATGCAACATATATACAAGTCTTGCTCGAACTCACAATGCATAAATCTTCTTCTCATCAGATTCATAGTCGTCCAAATCGGATATATTCGCAGAGTAAGACCATGAAAACGACTTACTCGCACTCGGCCGTCTGATCCGTCTCTGAGAATCGTTCCCAAACATCCCAAAATGCTGTCTGAAGACAAAATAGCAAAGACTGATCAGAGTGCCAACAAGAATGGGGACTCCTAACACAGTTATGGTTATAGCCATCCAAGAGCTCTTCGTTCCAACTACGACAAATGATATCGACAAGAAGGCCCCACAAGTACTGATGCAGGCGGCCCACATCATCTTGTTCACCACGGAGACTACCTGCTTCTGAGCCCTCGTGTCCCAGGCGACCAATGTGATCTGCACGACAACCACAGACAGTGATATGAAGAGAGCTGTGGCATCAAGAAGGCAGAACATACGGAACGCAACGGTGTCATGGATACTGGCAGTTCCAGCCTCTACCCCGTCCGTCCAGTACTGGCCAGGCAAGTTGAACAAAGCGAGGAAGGCAATGGAGGCAACTAGAACAGCCACAACAGTTACAGAGTTTATGGTGTTCTGGACAGCTTCTCTGTGGATCTTTTTGAGTTCCTTGGCGATGCCAGAGACTCGCCTTTGTGTCGTCTCGTTTTGGATGAGCTGGGACTGGACTTCGTGCTTGATGTCGCTCACTGTCCTCTTGAGCTCCATTGCTTCGTCAACTTTCCCAACATACCTAGCATGCTTGCCACCGGCCTCGGTTAGGGCTTCTGTAATTTCAAGAGCGGGCGCTCCGTACTGGAGTTTCTCTGCTATGTCCATTGCAGTTTCACGATCATTGTTGATGGCATTCACATCAATCGATCTGTATACTAGTAAAAGCATAACTATCTGAAAAAGAGGCAAAATATACAGAAAAAGAGATAAGGATTGGTAACAATATAATTGTACCTAATTGAACTATTAAAGCTAAATATTTCTTCCAACTTAATAATTCATTCTAATGGCTGCATAATACTTGTTCAAAATGCCTATGTTCGTTGTGCAGCAGTGCTGGTTTTGGGTGAGGGCGGAGATGGAATCTGAGTCAACATGTAGTATAGTAAAATAGAAAAGATTTAATAAGCACAAGGTACTAAGAAAATATATATACCTGACAGCGGCTTTTCCGCGTAGCTATATGGACAGCAGTATTCCCCTTCTTGTCACGTTCGTTTAAGATTGAAATTTCACCTTCTAGTAGTTCTTCAATGACAGCAGTATTCTGACCTTTGGCAGCCATATGCAGAGCAGTTTGGCACTTCTTGTCCTTGATGGATATGATTCTGGGATCCCTTTCAATAAGTGCTTTTACAACACTCAATTGGTCATATCTTGCCGTCGTATGCAATGCTGTTTTACCATTTTTCCTTACAATCCTTATTGTGCTCGGGTCTGCATCTAATATGGCATTAACTACATCTAGATGATCCTGGGTAGCAGCTGTGTAGAGAGGGCTCGTGTTCGAAGAGTTGCAAACTCTACAAAGCTCAGGCCACTTGCTAACAAGTTCCTTCACAATTCCTGAACGTAAAAACACAGTTTCATTAGCTCACTGACAAGATGAAGAATTATAGATGCATAAGAACTCCCTCACGAATTGGATAAGCAACTACAAGAGTATGGTCTCAGCATTAACGTAAAACTATCTGTTAAGAAACCAATCTTTATATCTTGTTTGCTACTCAAATCAAATTTGTTAGTGTGGATCTCCATCCCACAAAATGGAAGCAATGCACTTCAACCACAGCAGCCAGGAAATTTGGTTAGTATATTCTATAAATATAACTGGAAGATCATGATTACCTATTGGCTAGCTCTATATTCCAAGTATAATAGATAATTAGAAATGTTTATCTTGTAGTTTACTCCAGTTGGACTATATTGATGGTGCACTGATGTATCCTAAAGATAACTGCATTCTAAAGAAGACTGTGACCTCACAACTCATACAAGAATGGCAAAATAGTTGCGAAATGGTTATTACCAAAGAATGTAATTACACTTCAAGAAGCTTCCCCCAACGCATCAAGCCAACAACTATTAGTCGAGTACTAACTTAGGCACATTAGTGTGACATGTTCATATGTTTGGATATGATGCTCAACCGACGCTCTCCCAAGTCCTCTTCCCGGTTAAACTCAATTCCCATGAAATTAGTTCCAAGAGATCTTAAACACAGAGCCATCTATTTATATGCTACCTTTTTTCTAACCAAGCAGAATCCTTAATACACACTACACAAAGTAAGCAATTTTGCTACAATTAACTCATAGCCCAATTTCATAACAGCAAGGAATCACACCAACAAAGAAACAATAAATCATTCAAGCACAGTTTACAGTTTCCCAATCACAAAGAAACAATAACAGCAAGAAATCATACCAACAAAGAAGTTGAAATTGAATCAATAGACATCAATTCATACACCAATAAATCATTCTAGCACAGAAGCTAAAACAAATACAATCAATCAAAGAAACATTAAATAAACCAAAAGGTTCAACGATGAGAGGTAAAAAAGGGCAAAGAAAATACCCAAGTGCCCCTTAGCTGCAGCGACGTGGAAGGCATTCATATCAGACTTCGCCCTTATCTTAACGGTCTCCAAATCGCAGAAACTGAGCAAGTAGATGAAAGTCTCGAAGAAATTATTCTCTGCGGCTATGTAGAGGACAGTTTCCTTCTCGTCGTTTTGAAGGGCCATCAACGAAGATGGATCAGACCCTTCATTTTGGATGAGGTTCTTGAGCGATTCGAGATCATCGCGTCGGACGGTGGAGAAGAATGATTGGTGGGTTATGAATCTCAGGGACTTGGAGTCCATGTTTGATGCTGAGTCAGTTCAGCAAGAGCAAGAAAAGCTGTAAAAATTCAATCTTTTTTCCTTTCTTTGCGGTTTTGGGAATAATCCGCTGAAAACATCGGAGATGATGAAGAAGTCGCGTTGAAAATGCTCCTCTACTGTGTGTGAGAGAGATGGTAGAGAGAGAAGGAGTGGGTGTTTGTAGAAGTGAGAGAAAGATGAAGGTGATAGTCGCCGGTGAAAAGAGCATCAGATACTAACCTATGAGTTGTACTGATTGATCATGTGGGCAAACTGTAATATTAGTTGCTCTTTTTTTCTTTTTCTTTTCTATTCCCTTTTTTCTTTCTGAGAATACATCTCCCACGAATTCTGCAGACAAGAGGAGACACGGATATTGAAATAGTGGGTGATAACATATTCGTTATTCTCTTCACGAACCAAAGAGACCGAAGCCATGCTCTCCACGATGGCCCATGGCACTTTTTTGACAATCTCTTACTCTTCAAAGAACCGAAAGGCCTTGAGAAAGCAACTGACGTCCAATTCACAGAATTTTCTACGTGGATTCAATGTCACAACATGCCACTTGTGTGCATGAACCCCGTATCAGTCCGGAAAATAGGAGAAGCCGTGGGTATAGTCGAAGAAATAGACACGGGAGCCGGAGGCCACTGCCTGGGCCAGTACGCACGTATTAGGGTTAAGAGAGACATTGACAAACCTCTTCAACGATGCGTCCGTGTAACCGATGAAAGGACGGGATCCTCCCAAACCGTCCTTATTCGCTACGAAAGATTACCTGAATTTTGCTCCGCGTGTGGGAGAGTAGGGCATAATGCTCGGCATTGTCAGGACCGCGATGTGGATACTACAAAGAAATCTTTTGGTCCTTGGCTAAAAGCTGTTCGAACTTCAGAGATGAGACGGCCGCGACAAGGAAACAATTCAAGCGGGAAGGAGAGGGAACCCACATCGTCGGGCTCTAGCAATGGAGATGGTAAGAGAACGGACGAGAGAACACAAAGGACGGAAGAAGGTGTTCGTTCCCTTAATTTACAGCTTATGGAGAATGAAGGGAGACATAGCACGACAAACCCGATGTCAATGGGCGAACGGTGGCAACCCAAGATTCCGCAAGGGTATGATGGCAGTGAGTCTGAAGAAGTTCAACAGATAGTATCAGCAGACCGCTGTGCGAAGCAGCAGGAAACCTAAGAAGTCCAGATCAATCGGCTACTATGATCCCACGAATCAAAAAGGGATGGAAGCGGCTGGCAAGGCTAGCGCCAAAGGATCAGGCTATGGCGACTCGCGAACTAAAAAAGGACGAGATGGAAAAGCATGGAGAGAAAAGGGGGGCGATCTGCACGGTGGAAGCTGACGATGCGCGCCACACAAAAATTATCTGCTTGGATGTTTTGAAGACAACAACACCACACACAACGGCGGGGGCTGCATCACAATGAAGTGCTTATTTTGGAACGCACGTGGTCTGGGTAGCACGCGTGCGTTCTTCCAGTTGCGACAAGTGCTCGCAAAGACTACCCCGAGCTTAGTCTTCCTCTCCGAGACTAAGCTCGTTACAGGAAGGTGCTCATGGTGGAAATCAATTTTGGGGATGAGAGGTCTTTTCTGTGTTGACGCGCAAGGCACGAAAGAAGGGTTAGTTTTAATGTGGACGGATGCGATCGATGTTCAAATCAAATCCTACTCAGTTGGGCATATCGATTGTCTTGTTGATGGGGATATGGGAAGATGGCGATTCACGGGTATTTATGGAAATCCGATGACGGATCGACGGAAATTTTCATGGGAGCTGCTCCGAAAACTTTCCGACTTAGAGTATGGGATTGATATTGCGTGGATGGTTGGTGGAGATTTTAATGAAATTATGGAGGCTACGGAAAAGGCAGGCGGTAGAGCTCGCCCTCTAGCACAGATGTCGGTTTTTCGGGAAGCAGCTATATATTGCCGGCTCAATGAACTGAAGGAGTTCGACAAAAGCTTTACTTGGTTCAACAACAGAGTGGAAGATCTGATATATGCTCGTCTGGATCGGGTGTTGGTGAATGGTTTATGGCATCGGAAATTCGAGCACACAATCGCTACAAATTTGGACTTCTACGGATCGGACCATCGCCCTATCCTTTGCACTCTTGGACAGCGACATTTTGAATGGGTGGCTAAAGGCAAAGGCCGTTTCTTCTTCGAAGATAAATGGTTCATGCATAAAGATTTCATCCCGGATTTCTTATGTGAATGGACAGCTCTACGTGGTGAAAGGAATCTCGTCACCAAACTAGCGGGATGCAGATCTTTCCTCAGAAAATGGGCTAACGAGAGAGGGAAAACCACATCAAAGGCAATTGAGCAGCTGCGTGAGCAAAGGTTGAACCTGATGCGGCAGCCTGATAGTAAGCGCAATCCCAACGACCTGTGCGAGCTAACGAAGAAGATTGAAGCGGCCATCGAAATGGAGGCTATTCACTGGCAACAACGCGCCAAACTCAATTGGTTGGCGAATGGAGATCGGAACACGAAGCTCTTTCATTCCCAAGCGACGAAACGGCGGAAAAGAAATGCAATACCGGCTTTGCTGGATGATGGAGACACGGAGAGGAAATCAGAAGTGGCTAAAGCGGAGCTCATAAAGAATTACTTCCAACAATTGTTTCGATCGAACAAGCCGGACAGCCAAGATATTGACGAGGTGACGCAGTCTATCGACCAGCGGCTGTCAGCGGTGGATAAGGAAATTCTACACCGGTCTTTCGAGGAGCAGGAGGTTAAAACGGCCCTATTCGAAATGCATCCGATGAAATCGCCTGGCCCGGATGGCTTGAATGCTAGTTTTTTCCAACGTTTTTGGCCGGCCATCGGAGAAGATGTCACTAAGGAAGCGCTGGCGGTATTGAATGGGGACAGTGATATAGGCCGATGGAATGAGACGCTTCTTTGTCTTATTCCGAAGAAACCAAAACCGAGAAGAGTGGCCGACTTTCGCCCGATTAGCTTATGCAACACTATGTATAAAATCATCGCCAAAGTTTTAGCCAACCGGTTAAAACAGGTCCTGGGCAATGTGATCGATGAAAATCAAAGTGCTTTCATTAAGGAGAGATTGATCACAGACAATGTGCTGATTAGCTTCGAGTGTCAACACTGGCTAAAGTATCGGAAGAGAGGAAAAATTGGCTATGCTGCGGCTAAACTTGATATGAGCAAAGCCTACGACCGTTTGGAATGGTCCTTCTTGGAAGCAGTTATGAGGAAGATGGAGTTCCCCGACCATTTTTGTAAGCTTATCATGAATTGTGTGAGTACAGTGAGAACCTTTTTTACCCTCAATGGGCGAGTCTTTGGTGACATCTCTCCAACGAGGGGAATTCGGCAAGGAGACCCCATCTCCCCCTTCTTATTCGTTCTTGGAGCCCAAGGGCTATCTTCGCTCTTCCATCGAGCGGAACAAAATAAACGAATCCGAGGTATTCCCATTGTTCAAGGGAAAGAAAGCATCACCCATTTGTTCTTTGCAGACGATAGCATTCTTTTCTTTCAAGCAGACAGCCGGGAGAAGGCCGAAATCAAGAAGATGTTGTGTCAGTATGAGAAGGCATCGGGGCAGCTTATAAACGCCGAGAAATCATCCATAGTCTTCAGCCCCAACACTCCAGCTGCAAAGGAAAAAGAGGTCAAAGATACGTTGGAGATTACAGCCCAGAACGACAACCAACGATACTTGGGAATGCCAATGTTCGTGGGAAGAAATAAGCGCATTCACTTCGACTTCATTAAGGATCGTATCAAGAAGAAAATCATGAGTTGGAGCCAAAAAGAATTCTCGGCGGGAGGAAAGGAGATATTGATAAAAGCAGTTTTGCAGGCTATTCCTACATATACCATGCAGTGCTTCAAACTTCCGGATGGCATTTGTGAGGATATTCATAGAATGTGCGCTGAATTTTGGTGGGGGGACAAGGAAGAGAAGCGAAGAATGCATTGGATGAGGTGGAAATCCCTTTGCAAACCGAAAGGCCAGGGATGCTTAGGTTTCAGAGATATCAAAGCTTTTAACCAAGCTCTCTTGGCCAAGCAACTTTGGAGAATGGTTCATTTTCCCCATTCCCTTGTGGCACGTATTTTCAAAGCTAAGTATTGCCCAAATACCGATTTTCTTCGGGCCAAAGCGCGGCCCCGATGCTCGTACGTTTGGCGCTCTATAATTGGGTGTCGTAACCTGGTGGAACGGGGTCTTCGATGGAGAGTGGGCGATGGAAGTAGCATTCGTATTTTGGAGGATAGGTGGGTATCTGGAGCAGTCGATGGTCGGGTGCGAGGTCGTGGTGATAGCTTTAATAATGGTGAGAGAGTTCAGGAACTAATCGACCATAAAGGACGATGGAACATCGGGATGCTGAGGGATCACTTTCTCCCCTTCGAAGTCAGTGCGATCATGCAAACCCCAATTGGGGAAAAATCGCAGCAAGATGAACGGTGGTGGTGTCTTGAAGATACAGGAATATTCACTGTTAAGTCAGCCTATTTTCTCCACTGTAATCAATTTGCCGTTCCTAACCACACGAGCACAACTTCGCAGATTTGGTGGAATAGACACGTGTGGCAAACGTCAATTTTTCCGAAGGCCAAGATCCTTCTTTGGAGGGTTTTCACGGACCTTATTCCGACCCCAGGTAACCTCAAATCTCATCACGTTCCCTCGGATGGTATTTGTTTTCTCTGTAAGGACAGGTGGGGCTCAACCTCTCACATGCTGTTTGCATGCCCAAGCGTCCGAAAAATCTGGAAACACAGCAGCTTTAAAGAATATACTTGTAAAGGTGACTCAGTGGGAGCGGGAGACATAGCTACTGCGATTCGTGACCAGTGCGGTGAAGAAGCCTATGATGTGTGGTGTTTGATGGTTTGGCAGGTTTGGAGGTTCATCTGTTGACAATTACATGAAGACAAGCCGGTGAACGTCTGCCCGACTGAGGCAGACTGTGAAGCCATGAGAGCCTCTCACTTCAAGGCTCGGATAATTTACCGTGGAGTGCAGAAAGCAGCCCTGCAGTGTGGCGAAATGAGCTGGGTTCGTCCTCCCAACGGAACTTTCCGGGTCGATGTGGACGCCCTTATCAACAAGGAGGCTGGTCTGTTTGGGTAGGGGTTGTCATAAGGGATTGGCGTGGTAACCTTATGGCTGCCATGTCGGAACGGAAGCCACCGCGATCGAAC
>JAYDZE010253291.1:0-19754 GCA_034509125.1 Monilaria moniliformis
ATTTTATTTAGTGTTTTGCTTGTTGAATTTTAATTTTGTTGATTAATTATTAATTATGTTGTTTTTATGTTTTTTTTTTGTTGACTAAAAATAAAATGACAAGCAAATATTAAACTAAATAGCAAAAATAAATATATTGAACTAAACAGAAAAAACTAAACAACAACATAAGCTCACGGGGGAGACGCATGAAACTGATGCGTCTCCCAGAGCGACGTCGTTCGGCTGTTTATTCGGTGACAGGGTGAGACGCATTCGTATAATGCGTATTCACTTAAGTGAAGACGCGTTTCGGGAATGCGTCTCTCTCTTTTATGGAACTAAAAAAAAAAAGGTTGACATTTCGGAAACCTTTTTTGTGGATTGCCCAATTGAGAATTTTGCCATCAAAAGAAAGGAGAGCTCGAATCGAAAACTTAAAGCTGCAATAAAAGTAAACTGAAATAGGCTAGAAAGAAATAGCTATGGATGACTCGAAACTAAATAGATTGGCGTGAAGAGATCATTTACACGACTGTATCAAGTCAAAGGGGAATCCGCAAACCGCATCAACCTACGACATAGGAGAAAGCTACAGACCAGCAAGCAAAAAAATACGATTCAAAATCCCTAAATCCCAAATGGTGGATACCAAGGTAGAAACCATAGCACGACTCGCGCAGTGGAAAATCGAGAGTTTCGGGCCTACCGTTCCGTACAGAAGATCCGATCCGTTTAAAATCGGCATATGGAACTGGTACGCACTCCATCTGTTCGCTTATTTGTTTCTCTACTGGTTGAGCTGCTGCATATAATATGGTTTCCTTGAAACCTTCAGGCATTTATCGGTGGAGAAGAGCCGGGCCATCTACGTCCGGCTCTTCCCCGAACCCTCCCGGGTTGCGAAGGACCAGCCGCCGATTGCTCGGTTCGTCGTCCGTGTCACCAACGCCGGCCGTAGACCGTATATCTCCCCCAGTATGTATTTTGTTTCATTGTCATTCTACTTTTTGATTCCTGTGTTTTTAGCTTGTTATTTGATTTCTGTGTTTCCCTGTGCTCTCTCTCTGACCAATTGAGATGTTTTGTGTGTAAAGTTTTGTTTTTGATATGCTTACTAACTCATGTTTAACTTTTGGGGTTTCCTTTTATTTTAGTTACCCTATTAGGGTTTTATTGGTAGCTCGATCTGAAGACGTTAATAGATTCTATTGGATTTTTTAAGGAGCTATGCTAATAGTGAAGAATGCTCTTTGAATATTTATTTGTTCTACTCTGTGAAAACATTGTACATTGGTAGCTCGACCTAGAAGATGTTGGTAGTCGGCAGATTCTATTGAACTTTTGAAGGTACTATGCTATTAGTGAATATCCTATTTGAATGTTTATCTGTTCTAGTTTTTTCTACTATAATTTTGGATATGTGGGAAGGATTTGAAATCAAATTCATTTTAAAGTTATTCGAAATTGGAGTTCTTGGATTTACAATATATCATGAGAGGTAATTGACCTCATCAATGAGTTGAGAGTATTTGTAAATGTCATAGTGGATCTCAAACTGTTGATCTGATTCTTTTATCTAAAGACTGCCTCATAAGTTTCGGTTTGTTTTGGTTTAGAGAACATTGACGGAAAAGGGAACTGTAGAGATGACCAATTATATGCAAAATCTCAATTCTGTTGAAGTCTTGTAAGGAATTAATTAGGAAATGGTGATGGAGATGTGTTGTCATCTTTTGTTTCTGAGTGACGCAAAGTGCATTAGTTTATCTTATTAACAGTGTATTTTTTTTCTTGTTATCCCTTTTCTTTTAATGTCTACCTTCACAACTGAGCAACTAATATGAGCTTGTAGGCAGCTTTGCCTTGTAAAATGTGATTATGCTTCTGCATAATCTTTGAAGCATTCTTACAAGTAGCTGCATCGAAATTTGGGAGTGATTGCACTTTGCAGCTCATTTCTAGCCTGTAAATTGAAATGTATTTGTCAGTTCCATCATATGTTTGTATGAAATGCAGTTTGGTTGATGTTGTTGCTTTATGTGCAGTTCATGAGAGACTACTTCGCACAAGCGACGATTTTGCTTGCCTCATTGATATAAACATCCAAGGTCGTTTCGTCATTGATGTCGAGTTTTTGGACCTTAAGATCTGCCCGCTGAATGTGAGATTTCTTACTTATGTTTTATATCAGAATCTGTTGCTTAAAAGCACTTTGGTCAAAGATCATGCTGCATTGGAACAACTAACATTGACTAGTGAAGAATAAATTGGCTAGAAGATTCTTGTGCAGATATTTGGGATTTTTGGCTTACATGTCTGAGGCAAGATCTTTTTTGGATGACAAGGGAAACTGCACAACGAAGCTGAGACAATCTTATTATTGCCTCATCTTGCCCTAGACAACTATAATTCATACATCAATTGGTTAATTTGGTTGGTGTTGTCCAGGGAAAACTACCGTAGAAAATAACCGAATTGCATGAGAAACCGACTGATGGATAGAGAAATACGTTTTTTCTGAATTCTGTTCACCCCTAAACATACATATAGCTATAAGTAGATGTTTGTTTATTCTAAACACTCATTCTTCATTTGCTTCTAAGCCTCAGGGTGGAGAGGGCAGTTCCATATGGCCTAGTGAAGACACGATGCGGAACCTAGCAACCCAGAGCACTCTCAAATCCCTCTTCCGCATGCTCGACGAATCACTTCTGACTGACATCACCATCAACACAGCAGACGGGGAGCTACACGCTCACAGGGCGATACTCTCCGCAAGCTCCCCCGTCTTCCACAGCATGTTCCTGCACGACCTCAAGGAGAAAGAGTCATCAACAATCGACATTGAAGATATGACATCCGAGTCATGCACCGCCCTCCTCAGCTACATATATGGGACTATAAACCAGGACGACTTCTGGAAGCACCGCCTGGCACTGCTGGGTGCGGCCAACAAGTACGATATCGCGGACTTGAAGGATTCGTGCGAGGAGAGCCTTCTCGAAGACATCAACTTGGGGAACGTCCTCGAGAGGCTGCAGGAGGCGTGGCTCTACCAGCTCGACAAACTGAAGAAGGGGTGTCTCACGTATCTGCTCGATTTCGGGAAGATCTACGACGTTAGGGAAGAGATGAATGATTTCTTCAGAAAGGCTGATAGGGAGCTTGTGGTGGAGATGTTCCAAGAGCTGCTTGCAGTTTGGAAACCAGCTTAAGGAGCAAACTTCTTATCACTGACTGGTGACATGGTATCATAACCACATACTGTTATTACATCAATTAGATCTGTTGTTACATCATTCGGCAATCTTTTTTTTTTCTCTTTTTTTTTCTTTCTTTCTTGTGTAATATCACTTTTTAGATAGATAGTGCTCCTAGAACCCTCTTCTAGAAAAGAAAGAAATAGGAATATGTATATGGATGATTCGTCTAGAGGCATCCATGCCGAGTGCAGCTAGAACCCTCCACCACTGCTTCTGATCCACCATAAAAACCCAATCAAATTTATCCATTGCCAACAACAATCAGCGCAAATTGCAGAACAACATTAGAGCACGCAGATCGTTGTAAAACAAAAAATGTTTCTCTTTTTCGTGGGAGGACTTGAGCAGCAAACGAGGCAGGTGCTGAAGAGCGGTGTCGGTCGCTGCATATCGTGCGGATAGCCGGCGGATCTCGTGGAGTACGAGAAAGTGCTCAAGGCCTTCTTTGTGCCGGTGTGGCGGTGGCGAGGGAAGGAACCGCCCATGCACTGCAAGGACTGCAACAACTTCTTTCCCCAGTCGATGTCTCCTCCTCCGCCACTGCGCCTGCCAGAGAAGGAAGTCGTGGAGGCGGCTCTGAGATGCCAATTCTGCTTTCGTCAGGTCGATGCCTCGTTCAGGTTCTGTCCCTTCTGTGGATCAGGGCTTTAGATTATGAATTCAGGGTTCTGTTAGCTCAATAATTTGTATACACGTAAATTGACGAAATATTGAGTTGTTTTTGTTCTTTCCTTGATTTTTTCTTTTTTAAATATGCATTATAGTTGATTCAAATTGCGTTGGGTAGATCACATAAGATTGAAGGAGATAAAACAAATGATATATGCACTTCCAACATTTCAAATTTTAACTATAGAGAAGAATCATGATATGATACATCTTGTTCTTATCTTGAAAAACAGAAGTAGATGAAATTGCCTTGTAACAGCCATCAAAATGATATCTTTGTTGCTTGCTTTTGAGGGGTTGATGTACAGGATAGGGGTGGGCAAAGGTTTGCTGTAGAGCTGTACAATGGTGTGACCTGAGACTATTTTGGCTGTTAATTTTTTTTCCTTGAACTACTCCAAGTGGCAAAATTTCTTGGATAATCAAAATCAAATGCAGCTAAGATTTGATAATTTGATTTACTAGAGCAGCAAGGACAGCAGGGCAGATGGTCTGTAATGGAATTATATCAAAATTGTGGTCAAATTTTGTGTTATGATTTGCTGAAGGGTTCTTGTTCATAACCTTCCTCGACTGAATTTCTCCATAGCCTGTATCTTACTCCGAGTTTATCATATGAAACCGGTAAGTTCCATATATTTGCTCCTTTAAGCATCCGTTCTTGTTGGCCGAGTACAAGCCGTAGATCCTCATTTAAAACCTGTTCACATAGGATGAGATCAAGATGACCCGTTAGGCCATAGGCCCATAGTGTTTTATTCAAGAATGTTGATTGCAGCTAGTAAGATTTCAATAGGATAGATCCTAGACAATGAGATAGGAGATATGAACTGATAGAAGCAAAAAACGGCGTACCTGTTCAGCGAAATGTCTCCACAAGTATTGCATGAAAGGAACATACTTCAATATTGGAGCAAAGTCAAGTGACATTCTGTACAGTAATCTGGTTTTATCTCTTGATGAAGGTAAGCAGACATGAAGCTGATGTAGATGTGTCGAACATTCTCTCGTACTCTGACCTTCTAGTTTACCGGGCTTTGAAATCCCAATGGTGGACAGTACCATACAAGGTGGCCGGAATTCCATATCTATCGGGTAAGGATCCCAGTAGCCTTGTAGACCATTTGCAGGTGTCAAGAATTTCACCATGCTGTTATTGGCAGTAAAATATCAAAAAATATGTAAGTGCCTTTTCATAATCAGTTGGCTTAACTATGTAAACAAATTGTTGTCATCATTTCTATAATTTGATGAGTAACGGTGTCCTAGCAATCGTGTCTTCTGTTTTTCTGGATTATGTTGCGTCTGGTCAGCATATTCATGAAAATTAGATCAAGATGGTAATGAAACGAACCTTGGGACGGTCCAACCCTTTGCAAACGTGGACGTGTGTGTGAAAGGAGCATGTGCAAGATCCAAGAGGTTGTCCAACAAGAGTCCATGTTCAACTGGAAGTTCCATCACAATCTGCCATTATCACGGATATCAGCACAAAGATTTTGTGCAATATTACACGCATCATTCGACTAAAATTTCCCAAATGCAGGTAGGAAGTACCTCAGCATGAATTTGAAATCCAGATGGTGGTAGCAGAGACGGAAGGTTTGCAGTAGGAGGATCATCTCCTGGCCAAATCCATATCATTCCCTCTTGCTCAAAGCATGGTAATGCCTTGATTCTCACATTGAGTAATTTAGTAGATGGCATTTTCTCACATTTCCCATCAGTTGAGTATTCCCATCCTGCCACATTTTGCGATAAAACTCAATCTGTGATAACATTTCAGAACCAAATATGATGTTATAAAAATCGAGAAATTTCTGATCAATCTCACCATGATAAGGACACTGGATACGGCCCTCATGAACTGAGCCAAGGTCAAGTGGGCACGCCCGGTGGGCACAAGTATTCCGCACACAACCAGGTTTGCCATCTTTCCCTCGAAATAGAACCCAAGATTCCTCAAAGCAATCCATTGGGACCTGCAAGAAGAAACCATTTTTAAACTTTATACATCAATCACATGATATGCAGATAAAGTTTTCAGCAAATACACGTACCATAGTGTCATCCTTCAAGTCTGCGGAGAAGGCAACGGGGTACCAGAAATTCTTCAGACGGGGACTGTATGGCTGGACAGGGCCAGAAACATTGAGGCTTCTTCGAGTCTGTCTGTTCTTCATGCTCTCTGAAGATCCGGTAGAAGTACTTGGAAGCGAAACATCATCTTCAGGTATGGTTCTTTCTTGCAATATCTTATCATTAACCAATGTTTCCATGTAAGCTAGCTTGTCCACAGCGGTGGAAACTCTTGCTTCTGATATATGTACCTATATATATATATGTATACATTCAATAATTAGGATCTTTGCCTAAATCTTCAACTTCGATAAATGGATATGATAGTTTCTTAGCTGACAACTTTTTCTATTTTTGTCAAAGAAAATATTGTAACATATATACCACTGTTCATGAAATGTTGTATGGTGCTATATTGCAATACCTGATTGTGAGCTTGAGCTAGTCCCTCCTGCAACTCTGCAAGTTCCTTTTTTAGCGTTCCTATCGATTTGAACTCACGAGCAAGAGGATTTAATACTTCCACAACCTACAGATTACTACCAAAGTTAAATAACACCCCAAGATAAATATATATAGGAAAACAAGATCGATACTAGAGCTGTAAATGAGTCGAGCTAATTTCTGAGTGTTATAATGGACCTTTTCATGTAGGAGCATGATTGCGAGGACATCTTGTCGAGCCTTCCAATCGCAGTATTGTATATCGTATCGAGCCACCTCAAAAGCCTGATATGCATCCAAGAACTTGCCATCGTATCTGGGAAGTTTACACCTCGGATCTTCTACTTCAAATAGTGTATTCCAAGGTTTTTTTCTCTCTATTGATCCACCTTCTTCCCCAATTATAGCAAATACTCTAAATCCACCACCGATGCCCTGATCACATAAATTAATAAGGCACTTGAATAAATGGAATTATGAATATGAAATTGAGATAAAACTTCCCAGGCTTGACGAAGCATTGATGACCAAGTGAAATATGTTAAATGCAACTTGCATGCTCCAATGAAATGAAATATGAATAGAGGTACCAGAATGGAGATGGAGCAAATGTTTTGTTACATCATCTTGTCATTGTTATTCAAAGGTTTAAGATTTTCTTACAAATTGAGAAACACAATCATATCCCAAGTAAGAAATAAACATTATAGTGTCAAATGTTCTCGCATAAACTTTCACAATTATTGTAAAAAAAAGAATCAAACTATGGGATTCGGCTCAAAATCAAGTACCAAAACCAACCCTTCAAACCACACAATAATTGTGCAACAAGGTTTTTTCAGGGAATATATTTTTAAAAGGAACAAGTTTGCTTGTAAGAAAGTGATTCAAGTGAATAACCAACTTAACTAACTATACAATGAAATGGAGTTATAAATGATAAGCCACAAATTATTTATGCATCCAATAAAAATGCATTAAAGCTCAAGAAAGCACAAGTACCCTTTTGCTGTTAATCTTAGAAGAGCGAGAAAAAGAGATTGGAAGAGCGAGAGAAGCAACAGTAGCAATGGCGGCGGACATCTCAACTCAATTCGGATCCGGGTCGGGTCTAGATTTGATAAATAACTGCAACCGGATCAAGAGGAAGAAGGAAGAAGAATGAGATATGAGAATTTTGTAGTTTTTTACTCAAGAGAGAGAGATGATAGACAGATTTTATTGATAAGAAGTTGGATGGATCGGAGAGCGATCTCCACTGCCCTTACATGGCCAGCCACGTGCGAAGATGTGGGCTCCTTTAGATTCACACGTGGCGCCTTCATTCTCCACATGATTCTCAAAATTTGCTGCAGTTCTCATTCTCTGTATTTTAGAGTATCTAAATTGAATTTCCAACTACTGTATTGATACTTGATATTTGGTTTGTGGTCATGTAATGTTGTATGATGACTAGATTCTCTCTCTCTCTCTCTCCCTCCACTCTCTCTCTCTCCCTCTCTCTCCTCCTTATTGGTTGGCCATATTCTCTTGTGAACTTAAGTTGCTTTCCTTCAATGATTTTAATGGATAAATAAATAGCATGTATTTTCGGTCTATTTGATAAGTCTAGTGCTTCTATTTGACAAAATCCATGAGTCAAACATTGTTAGTAATAGTATATGTAAAAAACCAGAATACAATTGGAAGGTGTGGTTATGAGTACATTGATTTTAATGTAATAGTCTTCATACAATAATGGATAAATAAACCCTAAACATTGTTATTATCTTTCTTCTTTTTAGTTGGCTCGTTTTGTCATTAATTTGTCTTTCAACTTTGATATGTGGTAGACTAATTGACCTGTGGAGGAGTTTCAACCATGTAAAAGAAAAAACCAAAAACCCTCGACTTGACATGTCACCTATAAAATGTAACTCTTACTTATTTATAATACAAGATCACTCACATTGCTTTTAATAAAATAATTGACGGAATAATTAATCGAAACTTCACATACTAGATCAGAATATAAGTGAATTTGGGATGCTATATTGATGAAGAGGGTGAATTTATAGGAGCATAATTTATCCAAAGCACACTCGTAAATGAATTTTCCCATAAATAGAAAGGATCTAATTAAGTTGTCCTTATTTTTTCAATTTTTTGTTTTGTTTTATTTTGAATTAGTTAATAATTATATCGATTGATTTTTTATTTTGGTTTAGAGGCGGCCCAAGCTATTATTTGCTCTAGGCCCTAAATTGTATGTAGGCCGCCCCATTTGAATTTTGAGCAAATAGTGAAAGTTGGACTTTATGTACCTGGTCAAATAAAAATATTAATCTGGCCTGAGTTAGGGTATTTCAATTACCCATTGTAGAGGGGGAAAGTCCAAAGAGAAAAAAAAAATATAGGAGAAAACGTTACTTAGTCAATGAGGTAATGGCAAAAGCAAAAACGCTACTGGCATCTTTCTTTTGGCCCATAGCCGCATTTAACGCCTCGCTTTTTGCCTTTTTGTCTGATTTTCTGAGAGCTGCGTACCATTCTGCTCCACCACCGGCAAAAATTACCCAACGAAATATGGCGAGGGAAGGCGGCGGCGGGCGCGGCCGCGGCGGTGCAAGCAGGAGTCAGAAGGAGAGCGAAGCCGGAGCCTTTTTCATGGCTACTCTTGTGATGTGGAGCGTCTCAGTTTTCTTCGAAATCCTCTTCAACCAGCGCTCTGAGCTACTTCCCATCATCATCGGATTCGCTTTCTTCCAGTTGGCGAACGCTGTCATTCGGAAGTTCGTGTCACGTGACCCGCTCTTCGTCAACACGTGCGTTTCCCTCCTCCATTCATCCATCACCTCTGCCTCTGGTCAGCTTCGCAATTCGATCTATGAGTTAGGGATTTTATATGCTTTCTAATCTTATTCTGATTTAGGTATATGTTCCTTTGTTTTTTTCTGCTGCAATAGAAGTGAAATTTGATGTTTATGGCGGCTGAAGGAATTTGTGCTTGATATTGCTGACTGTGAAAATTTGTAGTTTTGTTAAGTTATAGTGCATATTGTGAGTCGATTTTGGTAAGAATCATGGTCCAAACTATATATGATTTTAGTTCTCCATGTTCCTTTTTTCATTTCTTAGATGTTTGTTTAGAAATTTCTGGTTTCCAATGCTTTATCATGTTATTTGCCAAGCCTTAAATGTTTGTGGATTGTGATTTCCTGAGTTGCAGTGAGAGAAAAATGTGTTTGGTTGTTTCTGAAAAGAGTTTTCATGTGCCTTGCAGTGGTACTAATCTTGCTGAATCAGTCAATGGAGATGGGTGTGGATAAGATGTTTGAACACTCACAACTGGTTGAGGTTACTTGGCAATGGGCATACCAAGCTCTGTGCTTTTCGTGCGGTTACTTTGCATATGATCAGTTGGATATGTTGCTTTATCGGTTGTACAGTGGTTGGGTCCCATCAATCCTAGTGCATCACTTAGTGCTCCTAGTTTGCTTCACGTTGGCATTGTATCGGAAGATCACCATCAACTATCTTATCCTCACTCTCATCTGCGAGGTAAAAAAACTATGCGTTCCAATGCATAGCACACGCACGTGAAATGATGCAATGAAACTAGTCATAGTTATGGACGAGAGCATCATTATCATGTTTCATTTGTGCCTCATTGTCGTGATAACTTTAGTGCTGAAAGATTACAAAATATTGTTGCATCTGATGCTAATGCTGATGCTACCAAGCTTATAGATTAGTCACTCAAATCTGCTTCTTAAATGTTGTATAAGCATCTGCCTTATATGCTTATGTGTTTGCAGTATATTTTACTATTGGAGTAGCAGGAATTTACTCTTGGCATGTCAGGAAGGTTGAACAAGAGCATGGTTATAGAATCTTTTGTTTTGTTCTGCACAATATATTTGGTTATCTAAAACTAGGGTAATGCATCAGAATTATCATTCTCAACTCTCAGTATCACAAATGAGTTAAATAAATGAAGAAATGATGACAGATGTATCCTTATCTTGGTGCTGTTCCTGATGCTGTAGTGCTTCTTTAATGCAGCTACATTCAATCTTTTTGCATGTTCGGAAAATTCGCCGTATGGCTGGCGTCCGTAATGCTGGGAGCAAGATTGTGAAGGCAGAATGGGTTCTTAACTGGTTGACATTTGTTTTTGCAAGATTCGTGTCTCACATTCTTATCACAGTGAAGCTGATCATAGATGCTTCCAAGTTCGATAAGGGTGTGGAGCTCCCACTTGCTCTCACCGGAATGGCGGGGATGAATTTGCTAAATATTCTCCTTGGTATCGATCTCTTCAATGCTTACAGAAAAGAGAGCAGGTTTCGGAGGGATCATAATGATAATCATCAGGAATAATATATTTGTTAATTCTTTCAGTATCTTTTTTAAATGCAGCGTCGAAGAGTGTGTTCCTACTGTAAAATGACTGTATTCTCTTGTAAATCACATCATACGAAGAAATGAAAAGCTGAAGAATTCTGTGTTTGGTGTAAACTGCAGTATGCTCTTCCTTCTCTTGTGCTTTTACCTTTCTTTAGAGATAATTTGAATGAGGAGAAACATTTAATTAGAAGAAAACAAAATGCGAACAATATAGAGTTTCTACTTTCTATCTGGAAAAAATACTAATCTCTGTTCTACACTATTCTTGACCGCTGTCATGTTCTGCCACACTCTTACTTCGGGTGAAAAATTTCCCAAAACTGTTCCAGTTCTTGGCAGCTGTTACATGGTTGGTTGATGATGGTGATGAAGACGAGGACCGTGATGAATCCTTGTTCCCGTTTGCAAGATGGCTATAGCTCTCCACTGATGTTCCTGGACGACCTGCATCATAGTTTGGCAGAAACGTCCCATTTGAAGGTAACCTCCAAAGCTCTCCTGTGTCTGAACTTGATGGATCTCTAGAGAACCCTGGTATGCTTGAAGTGTCTATGAAGAAATCTTCTAATGTTGCAAGAGACTGAAGCTGCCTTCCAAGTGATGCAATTGTTTTCTGGCAATCAGCAAGCTTATCAGCAGCGACAGCCAGATCCTCCTGCAATCAGAAAAGTTTTAATTTGATACTGCTAATAATTCCATACTTGTAATGAACAGGCATGAGTGTTGGAAACTTGAAGTAACCTACCTGCTTGACTTTTGGTTCGCTGGTGGAGTGCATACTTTGCTGGAGCTTGAATTCCTGGACAGTTCTGGTTAGTTCGTTATCCAATTCTTGACACTTATTCATTAGTTGTGCTGATAACTTTCTTTCTTCTTCTATTTCTGCCTTCAATGAATCAACAGTTGAAGACAGGGTTGTGGATTCTACTTTCATGGTGCTGAGCTGAGATTCAAGCGACTCTTTTGTCTCATAGACTGCATTTAGCTCGTTTTGTAGCTCGTCCAACCTGATCTGCTGAAGCTCAGATTCCTGGATCGTTCTGGTTAGTTTGCTCTCCAATTTCTGACACTTTTTCTTTATTTCAGCTGATATTTTTCTTTCGTCTTCTAATTCTGCCTTTAAGGAATTGACACTTGAAGACTGGGTTCTCGATTCTTCTTCCATGGAGTTCAGCTGATATTCAAGCGACTCATTCGTCTCATAGACTGCAGTAAGTTTGTTTTGCAGCTCGCTGTACCTAATTTCAGCTTCTACAATCCTACTCCGTGCTGCCTTCAGGGCATCTACAGTGTCATCTAAAGCATTCTGAAGTTCTGATCTTTCTGCTTCCGAATTTTCCAACATATTTTCCAAGTCAGCTACTCTCCGAGTCATGGAATCAAGCTCAGCTATTAATGGCTTATCTGAAGAAGCTTCTCCAGAAGCCAATTTAAGTGCTGCAAACATGGGTTCACTCTTCGTCTCAGACAATGCTGCAAGGCGTTCCATCTCCAGAAAATCATCCATCATATCAATCTCAAGAGAGCAGGCTGCAATACTCTTGGTTGATGGCTTTTCATTCTTGAATTGGCCGTGCTCTGAGGTCAACATCGAGGCCCATGAATCCAAGCAGCCAGGTTCGGAACCATTCGCTTCTATACTCTCCCCAAAGTCTGAACGGCTCTCTGTTAAATATTCAGCGTGAAAGGAGGATGCAGGAACAGACTTCTGACTGTGGAGAGGAGACGATTTTCGCACTACAGATTGGAGCCTTCTACACTCCGTCTCAAGCTTAGCGACCTTTTTGATGCTCTCGAGATGCAACTTGCTTGCAGTCTCTGCAGCTCGGGTACTCAAATCCCTCTCAATGGTCACGACTTCCAACTCTCTACGAAAAGAAACGAGCTCGTGCTTCAAGGACGACATCTCCTTCTCCAGTGCCTCAACAACAATGCCACTATTCACATCAACATGGGCAGAGTTTTCAGCTCTTGCAGCTTCTGCTTCGGCTTGAAGATCAAGGATCTGCCTTTCGAAATCAGCTTTCTTCATCTCCCAGTCTCTGTTCGTCTCCGCCAAAGCATCCGAGATTCGTTTCTCCTGCTCGTCTCTTGCTTGTCTCAGCTGCCGTACGCACTCCTTGAGGGCACCATCAAGATGACTGTTCTTCACATCCAAGCTCAAGTTCTGCTGTACCGCAGCCTCGAGCTGCTGCTTCACCGCTGTTACTTCATTTTCTGCCTTTTCCCACCCTGTAAACATAGTTGAACAACATTGCAAATATATTAAATATTAAAATCTTATTTCATCTTCATAGCCAAATTTGAGCAGAATTCCGAAAAAACCGTTGGATTAATTAGTCGTTTTTCAGACAATTCGATTTGGTAATTTTTTTGTGCGAGTTGCTCAAATACTCTCCTTATCCATAGCCTATCTTTAGACGTTATTTTAACAACTTAATAAACGGCAAAATTAAACTAATTAGTGATGAAAGTGCAGAATGATTACCAGCTACAGCTTCTTCAGCAACTTTGGCATGCTGCTTAACTAACTCTTCCTTGGCACCAACATTAACAAGAGCAGCTGATAGCTTTTCTGTTAGAGTCTTCACACTTTCCTTAACTTCATCATCATCTATCTTCGTTTCGGATGTCACCTCAGGTGACCGCATATTTTCATTTGCTGATTCTCGCATTGCTTCCTGCTGCAACAATATATGGATTATCCACTTTGTTAGTAACAACACAATCCTCTATCGCAGCATAGTGCAATGTCTCCTATTGCATTACGGATGATTGCAATGCGTCAAGAAAATATAAAATTCTGCAAACTTTTGCTTATGGAAATTGTTCTGCAATAGAGGATCTGACTAAACATTAAAACAACAATCTTGAACAAAAACTAGTCAACTCCGAAATTTTTCTAGTTTTCAAGGAAGTTCTTGAGTGAATATTAGGCCAAATAACATATCCCATACTATCACTATTTCCTATTTCTGTGCTGAGACTTTGACCATTCAATACCAAACTACAATTATGCAAATATATCTGAGGACTGACTCAGAAACCTAACTAGGATAGTTTGGAATGTGGTAAAAAAAGAATAAGCGAAACATGAATTGTGAAATGCTACATCACATATCAGACTATTCTAGCCAGTTTTTCAGTACCCAAAAATTCATTCGAGCACAAATTAACATAGTTTATTGTAGTTCGGGTATTAAATTTCGAAGTCTATAATTCACAATAGAAATAGTAAAATGGTGTTAGTTCAGGATTTGACTTAAATATTACAGCCCTACAACTACAGCATCATTGTAACTCATCTCAATCAGACAACTTGCATTCACCAAAGGTTGTCGAAACTCAGACATTACAAACTACCTGCTCATCTGAGAATCTCTCAGAATGTGATGAGATGGATTCTGAGCTCTCACTTTCACCACCACTCTTCTCAGAAGATTTCTTCTTCCATGGCCATTTCCTTTTCTCCATCTTCGTATTCGAGTTACATATTCCACAAAATCAATGTATCACTAAAATGTTAATCTGCAGATGTACCTAAAATTACCAGAAACAAATTAAAATTAACAGCATAAAACCTCGGACAAAACTACCACAAAATCTTGGATAATCTAACTGATTAATTCAACCTTGAAGAAATAGTTAGGATTATTATTGCTATAGTCTTTACTTCTAATCCAAAAGGCAGAAAGAAAACCACAAAATACAACTTCTTACAGCTGATCCATGAACAAGTTTCCTATCACAACACTAACATTTCAGTCAAAGGATTCTACGTCTTAACACAAGAAAGCAGCAATATATCAAATACAGTATAATTTTTTTTCCTTATAAAAGAATGGATATGCCATAAAAAAATGGCTCCCTTCAAACTCCAGCATTTAAACTGTTCGAATTTGCAGCATTCAAACGAAAATTACTAACATGTCCGAGAAAGGGGAAACAAATCATAGAGATTAATAGAACAGTAGTAGTTAGCAACTGAAATCTTACATTGGATGAGTAATCAAAGAAATCCCAATTCAAAAGATCCAATCTTGGAGAAGTATGAAGATAAATTTCCCCACAAAAACTAATAAAATTTCACTTTCTCGAGAACTACAGAGGTTGTTCTAGTTCCGGGCAATCATATTTCTCAACAAGAAATAAGAATCCAGGCAAAGATCTGAGGACATCTTGTTAAAATTTGAGATAAACGATGAAATATAAACTAAAAAAACAATTTATTATTTATTATTTTAAGCTATTGGTTTTTAAATGATCGAGGAGCAGAGCATGTGATGGTGACCGCATTCATGTTTTCAAAGCGAAGAACGAGACTACTTTTGCAGCTTTTCCTATGAGTGTAGTTATTTTTGAATATGTAAAAAAATAATTTATTTGCCAGTTAAGAAGGTGTTATTCCCGCCCAATAAGGGTGTTTACTATAAACAGCTCTTTCTTATTGGTGGTGGTTGCTTCTACTTTAGACTTTGGTTGGTTGGATGGATTTATGATGCAAGAATCGAGATAATATAATTTTGGTTGGATGGATTTACGATGCAAGAATCGAGATAGTATAATTTTTTTGACAGTGGTTGTTAAAATATTAAACTGAATTTTAAGATAAAAAAATATTATTATCAATAATATAAGAATTTATTTAGTATGTAAGATAAAAATTAAAATTAAAATAAATATGGTGTTTTGTATATTATGTTATATTATAAATAAGATATAAAATAATATTTTTGTCCTTATTAAAAATATAAATATAATTATCTTATTTTGATAATACTAAATTATTTACATAATATAGGATTAGCTAAATTAGTTATTCAATAGTTAATTTTATTAATTCAAATTTAAATTTATTAACTTATATAAATTTTGCTAAATATTATTCAACAGATAATTTATTAAGCTAAGATAATTAGTCTTTGTCGTACTTAAGCTAAGCTAAATTAAGGATTAATCAAATTCAAATGACATCAATTGAATTATGAGGACAGATTATATTTTAATAAATTAATTATCAATCAAACTTATTAATGATTAATATTACTATGGTTATTAATTAATTAACAAGTACTGATCAATGTTAGTTCAATTAGTAATTAATTTAATAGTTACTTGAATAAATTAATTAATGCATAATTAATTTTAATTATTCAAGAAATGAGAATAGAAGATCGTCGACGTTTGAGCCGGAAATGGAGCGATCACCATATTCCTTTTCTTTTTTCTTTGTCGGCGACAACAAAATCGAACCAATCACAGAAGCAGAAATTACAAAATTGATCCAAACATAGAAGAATAAATTGCAAAAACTCCAGTGAAATCGAACCAAACACATAAGAAGAAATTACAAAAACTCATGTGAAATTGATCCAAACACAAAGAAATCATAAGAAGTGGTGCGACCGCCATCACTGCAAACCAGTTGCATCGAATGTGCCGTCTAGATTTGCCCGATCAAGATACGAGCACATCTCATCTCCGTCAACCAATCAAGATCATCACAGCCTTTAACTCGAATCAATTCCTATCCAAAATCCCAAAAATTCACGATATTAACCAACCCAACATAAATCGCATAGAAATCGCACCCCTAGAGAAATCACACCCATATCCAATAATCGAACAAAATTTGCACCAAAATCAAATTAGGTTTTTCCAGCCCAATCCAACAGAAAATTGCATAGAAACCCACTTTCGATTCCCAACTGTGGAGTTCCAGTAAAATGGTGAGGAGATTGGCAGTGAGATGGAGTGATTGAGCGAGGAAGAGAGATGCGTGACTGAGCGAGGAGAGAGAGAGGTATAAAAAAGAGAAAATGAGATGGAGAGAGAATCGTAGAGAGAGAGAGAGAGAGAAAATAAGAGGGGTAGGTCAAATTTGGATTGGGGGCATAACCGGGTATCTCAGCATAACAGTAGATAATAGCACCAAAATAGTGCGATTATAAAACCGAGTGGAAAATGTGAAACGACGTCGTTTTAGACCATGTGGGGAGGAGGGACGATTAATTAAACATGGCCCAACAGACCGAGATTATTTTTATCTATACTACCAAACGCCTTAATATTATTGTTAGGCCAAAATATCATATCCTATCTTGATTTTATTTCACTATCAAACTTGGCCTTCAAGTATATATATCTATTATTTCTCTCTTTTCCAAGTAATATTTTATTTTAAAATTCTATAGAATATTAATGTTAAGAGATTCAAAATCCTATTCCACATGATCTTCAATTCAAATTCTTTAATAGTTTAGTGTTTCATGGAATAGTTAATGTTTAGTGTTTCACGGAATAATTAAGTATACAAATGAATAAATTTATCAATTTTCTTGATATATGATTCTTAGCAATAATGTGCGTTTATTTGATGAT
Source organism: Monilaria moniliformis (assembly GCA_034509125.1). NCBI lineage: Eukaryota > Viridiplantae > Streptophyta > Magnoliopsida > Caryophyllales > Aizoaceae > Monilaria > Monilaria moniliformis. Next base: position 17,208 of record JAYDZE010253291.1, read on the forward strand.
GATGTAAATATACTAACATAAAAAAGTTCCATCCAATATCATTTTCGTACCAATCCCATTACATCATCTAATATATAATAAAATTTCATAAATTATATTTCATATTATTAATAACACCTACGCGGCATCACCAATCTAATTTATTCCTATTAACTTAAATTTGTATTTTTGAATAATGAAAATCATAACAATATCTATAATAGTTATTTATATATTAGTATCAAATCATAATTAAAATTTACTAATATTTTGTTAGGAAAGTTAGACATGTTATCTTAGAAAAATAATATTAGATAAATCACAATATAAATTACAAAACAATTTCCTTATATACTATATTAAACAAAGCGCATAGTATGAAAGTTTTGTTTGTGATTATGCATTTCAAGTAGAGAAAAATAATGGTGGATGTGCCACTAACTTTTTGGCCGCTTGCAAAATCAATAAACGATTCTTTTCTAAATTTGGGATCAAGATTAATTTAAGGAAAATGTGCACTTTGCCTCTGATTAATAATATATTATTAAATATTTGAATATTCAAATTGATTACTAAATATAGATGCCCTATTAGTCTTTAATAAATAAATGATCTATTTTTTTTTTTGGATGTTTGATCGTACTAGATTTAGATACCGCATTAATCTTTAATAAAAAATGATCTAATTTTTTTTAGATGTTAGATCATAATTTGAACGAATAAATAAGAAAATAAAATGAATGGTAGTTTATTTTCTATTGAATTTTATTGATAAAAAATATTGAATATGAACTTACTGATATTAATTACTTGTATAAAGTGAATATTCGATCTTCAGTGCCACATCTTTAATTGAGTGGAAAACCTAAAATAAAGTTTGAGGTAATTTATAACTTTTATAGCCCTATATGATGTAATAGATATGCACCTTTTATATAAGTCAGGAGTGGTCTTTTCAAATGACACATTGTTTGAATAATAAATATATCTTTGCAAACTATATCATATCTATCTCTACTTGACGTCTAAGCACATCTGACCGTATGTTATTTCTACATTTGACTTCTGAGAATCCACATTTGATATTTCAAACTCCAGATGAGACGATGCTCAAGAGTGAAATGTGGTCTGTTAAACTCCAGAGAAGATGATGTTTATAACCCGATTTTATTCTTTCGAGTCCCGTATGAAATTATCCAAACAAAATGATACGTATAAGTCGATTTTATTCTTTCAAACTCTAGACAAGATGATGCTCATAAGTCAATTGTGGTTTTTCAAGCTCTAGAAGAGATGATGCTTAGAACTTAGTTCTCGTATTCCAAACTCCAAACGAGAAAATGCCTAGAAGTCTGTTTTGATTTTACATGTTCCAAATAAGATGATACTCTCAAGTCAGTGTTGATCTTTGAAGCTTCATACTAGTAAATGTTCATTAGTCAGTTTTGATATTTCAAACTTTATATGAGATGATGTTGATAAGTCAATTATAATATTACAAGCTTCAAATGAGATGATGCTCATAAGTCAGTTCTTTCCCGAGCTTTCAAACTCCAGATGAAATAATGCTCAGTAGTTAATTTTCGCAAATAGAAGTTTGAGATTAATATAATTTGAATTGTACATTAACCATACCTTGATCAAAATAAATTAATTAAAAAAATAATTAATATAAACTATATTTCATATACTATAACCATCAAAATATTATAAAATAATTATAACTCATAATGTTAAATAATTTCTCATCAATTTTTAACCGATTACACACTATTCATAATGTATATCACATAATTTTTATCTGCAATTTATCAAATACATTATTCTCTCTCTCTCTCTAACTGGTCAGTTGGACAGAAAGGGCCTTTGATTTAACAAGCAGACCATATAAGAGTGATATGACAAAACAGAATGTCTTGCCAATATAAAAATTCTTATTTTGTCAAATAAATTTTAATATTTTTTTATATTAATGAAGATTATATTGGTAAAATGTTATAAATTTTACTTATAAAATAAGTTAAATGTAAATCCTACAAAACTACTAATTTTCCTAAATACAATATATTATAGTATACTATTGTCATTACATTACAAAGGAATAAAATATGCTAAGCAATTCTTTTAATAAATAATACTCTATTCGTCCATTAAAAATATGACATTTGAAATAATAAGAATTTTAACAAATGTTTAGCATATGTTTTTTGAATGGAGAAACGATCTGACCATATTGAATTTTGAGTGATTTTTTGATAAATAATAAGTGATTGTAAACTGAATAATAAGGATTGAGAGTCCCAAAAGAAAGTATTGCACTGTGGATACCAAATTATATTAAACTTTTGATGATAGAAAGATATAATATTTTATAATAGTAGTACTTCAATGAAATTTAAATCTCATCAACACTTTTTAGTTAAACTTGCAAAAATCTAATCTTTTATATGTAATTTACAAATTATTATTCATAAGGGAAACGGCAAATTTACGGATCTAGGAGGATCTACCAATAAAATTCCCAAAACGGGAAACTTTTTTTTTAACTTCTAAAAATGGGTAATTCGC
>JAYDZE010253402.1:0-19749 GCA_034509125.1 Monilaria moniliformis
ACCCCTAATTGCTACTTTCGACACTGTTCTCTTGCAGTAGAAGTGATTTTAGGGTATTTTATAACTTGTGTGCAATTTTTTATTAATCAAATTTATACTCTAAAATACACATCAAGTACCTTAGTTATGATGCATTCTCTGATGACCTCTTTGGTAATGAAATTGATAGGTTTGGTCTCTAATGTTCCCTTGTCTCTATTTTTTTTACTTTCTTTTTTATGCCTTCTGATTTGTGAATGGAAATATTCCAAATTTTCCATCGAATGTAAGTTTTCCATCACTATCAAACCGTGGCCTGCTCAGAACACACATGAGCATTACTTTATTGATGAACCTTTTTTATTAGAAAGACCTATATGGCTCTGCTTCATCTGGAAGGAGATAATATCTATCTGTGGTTTTGGTCATATAAAATCACTTCTCATTAATATGAACTATGTTATGCATGTTGTCATAACATATTTTATCTGCACCACTATCCATCCTCAATTGGCTCAAACTCCACTTCAGTCTAGTAAGCTTATTTGCTATTGAACTTGAGGTTTAATTGCATTTGTATATGCTCTTAGCCTTTCTTTTTTGATCCAATTGTCCACAAGTGATTTACTAACCTGTAGTTTTGAAGCCATCTTTTGAGATGGTTGATCTTTCTAGCACAGATAATGCCTTGATATTGACTTCATCCAACTGAAATCTATCTACATGATGGTTGCCTTGCCTTTTGGACTTAAAATGAATTGGTTGTCCCATGGCTTGTTGAACCTTGACTGCTGCCCAAATACGTGAAATGGTTTTGGTGCTGAAGCCAAATGTTGTTGCTGCCTCTTTTATTGATCCACGAACAAGTTCTCCTTTGCTTGTACATTGAAGAAGAAACCGAGCAACGACGTTTTTTTCATCCATGGTAACATCAAAAGTGTTTTTTGTTTTAACCATCTTAAATGATTGTAGTTGGCTGTAATGAATGTTCTATGTAAATAGTGTATTTATAGAGTATTAATTGCTCAAAATCTTCATAGTTTGGTGGGAAAAATTTCCCTCCAAGGTCCATTAGAAATTTTCTCTCTAATCTCTTTCCAATTTTTCCCTTCAACGTCGGCCATTAGCTGATGATTCAACAGATGTAGCATTAAATACATACAATGACATTTTCAATGAATTTCTATTCACTTTCAAAAATGTTAAATTTATTTTATGTCTGCAATTTAATTCATGTTCCATACAATTCGGTAGTTAAATGTAATTAAATTTATCATTTTAAGTTATTTAATGATATCCAACTTATCGGTAGTTAAAGGTAATTAAATTCATCATTTTAATTAAAGTCAATTTTTAGTAATTGAAAATTAATCATGGGCACTTTATAAAAATTTAAACTGATTACTACAACAATAAAAGATTAAAGATTTCATTATCTGTAACTAAATACTACTAATAAAATGAGTCCTACTTTTAATTTATATTACACTAACTATTTATTCTATTTTCAATAACTTTTTTTATTATTTTATTAATTATATATTAAAATTCGTGTTATCCACTAATGAAATTATTTTTGATGGAAAGAGAAAGTATACATTTACAACAGAAAGGGATTCGACTATATTCTGTTTAGCAATTAGTCTCTCTCTCCACCAAAATTCCCATTTTCTAACCTACGAAAAACCCCACGACCCTAAAGTGCGAAAGTGCAAAACCCTAGCTGATCCCATACAAACCAACCAACAAATAATTCTGATCGATGTCTGCATTTTCTCGGAATTGCGCGCGGTTGAATTCTATCATTTCGAGTTCGAGGACTAATCGCCGATTTTCCTCGAGCGCCGCCAATGATACCCCGAGAGATTCCATCATCTCAGCATCGGTCCTCATTGAGCAGACGCCGCAGCCTCCGAGCGGTCCGCCGCCGGCAGCGGAGGCGCCGAAGAGCTCCTGGGGCTTTCTCAAGTACGGTCTCGTTGCCGCCTTGACCGGTGGTATCGCCACATCTGGCTACGCCACCTATGGTTGGTATCTCTCTTTCGCATTTAAATTTCGGTTTTTCTTTGAACTTCCAAGAATGTTCTGGTCCCCATTCGATATGTGTTGCATTTATGTTATTTTTCCCCATTCAGGTGAGGATTATATTATGTGAATTCTCCTGCATTGGTCTATTGGTTATTTGAAGAACCTTAGTAGTTGATGTCTCGAAATATAGGACTTTCCTTTTTATTGCTGTTCTTTTTTTCCTTTACGTTTTTTTTTTCTTCCCAAGAGGCTTCCTAGAAAATATGTTTTATGAAAGAACTTCAATATAGCACCATCAGTAATTAGGACGTTACTTGGGAGACTATTTGAAATGACGATTCAGTTGCTATAATATGGAATTTTGGCTCAGAGTAGGAATTGCATGTCTGCATTAAAATTTGCATACAAAATACTATTAAATTGAAGCTCTTACTTAATTAAATGCTAATACATGTTTATTTGTAGCCTACACAACCGATGAGGTAGATGAGAAGACAAAGAGCTTTCGTGCATCTGCCAAGTACAGTGTTGGCGATGATGCAACTTCTCTAGATGTGCGTTTTCTATCTCCTCTCTGTGTAGCTTTTGCCTATTTGTTAGTTCACATGATTATTGCATTGTAATTCTTTCCTGCCATCCGCAAATGCGGTTAAGGAGCATCTGCTCAAATTGATTTTAATTCATGTGGAAGACGGAAGATAAATTTAATCATTTCTGAAATATGCGTTGGATAGTGGTGAGTGTTAATGAGTTTGGAGGAGGCATGTTTTTACATCAATATTGCCCTTTGTGTGTAGAAAATTCCATTGTAGTTAGATTATCACATGTTAAAGCGCCAAGGAAGACAAGTACAGGGAACCCCTGTTTCCTGGTTTAATGTTTTCTTGAAACATCGATAATGGCTTTCTAAACTAGAACATGAGTCTAAAGACTAAACATCTAGAGTAATAAGCTTCATTCCTGTCCATATTAGTTTGTATATATTCTTACAGAAAATGCCTTCTATGATTAATTTGGTAGCATCTAATTAGTGTTGAATATTTTGGAGCATTATAATCTCTAGTTGCTTCTATATTGTTGGGATGCTCTACCCTAGAGCTTGATCAGTCACTGGGAAATGTGTTACGAGATTTGGGGAAATAGGAAGGGTAGCAATACTTGATCTGAAAAACTACTACTTATGTGTGCATGATCTTGTGCTGAGTGCCCCTGGGCTATCTGGATTACTCTTTAAATTAGAGATTCAGTTTCTTCCTGTTATGCTGAAAATCAAGAGTCATGAACTAACAATCCATGTGCAAAATTATTTCTGCAGAAATTTCAAGCTTATCTACGTGCTGCAGCAATGTCAGGTGAAGTAGTTTTCTTCTTAAGGTCTTCTTTTGTACTACTGTAACTGGATAAGATAAAATAGTTTGTTTTGTCTGTTCTTTACCAATTATTTTCAGTACTATTCCTGAATATCATGCCTTAATTTCACTGGTCGTTTCATTTTTATATTGTGTATTACAGGTCCTGCTAAATTAGTTGATGTTTACCTTGATTTGAGGAGGTTAGCTGAAGAACACATTAAGGTAATATAATGTTAGCTTTTCACGTTTGAGTGCGAGAGTTCATTACTCTGTTTGAATCCCTGATCAACTTAAAGATTTTTTTATATGTCTTGTCGATTTGCTTCAGGGTTTCACTGAACCAACATCAGATAAGCTTCTACCTGATTTGCACCCTTTGGAGCAACATATTTTTACCCTTGTTCTAGATTTGAATGAAACATTGATATACTCCGATTGGAAGGTAGCATTTGTGTGCTTTTTCTTCAACGATTTTGCTTGATGGTCACATTTACTGCCTTGTAGATGAATATGCAGTGATTACATATTACATTATGTGTAATTATACATTGTTCTTGTCATTAATTAGGTTACTTCCTTTATTTTGTTATAGGATATGTATATACATATAGGGAGAGGATCAAATAAGAACTTTTCCCCCTTTGCTAACAAAAGACCTATCTGGACAATTGATCTTTGTATGATCTACGGTTGTCATAAATAGAAGCGTTAATGTAATGTAAAAGCATTAACATCGAAGAAGCATTATTGTATGTATAAAGAAGCACTGACATAAAAGAAGCATTATTGTATGCATAAAGAAGCATAATTGTATGTATAAAGAAGCATTGACATAAAAGAAGCAATATTGTATGCATAAAGAAGCATTAATATATATGTAAAGAAGCATCATTCATTGTTTCTATGGGGGGGGGGAGTTTTACATAACCATCCATTATATAAATAGACACACATATGTTGTTGGATTCAAACTATTTTCTTGATGCAAATCTGATGGGGTAGATATACTAACCACTGCATTTTTTTTCTGATTGTGCTTTTGAAGCGTGACCGAGGGTGGAGAACATTTAAGAGGCCTGGTGTTGATGCTTTTCTTGAGTATTTAGCTCAATTTTACGAAATTATAGTCTACTCTGACCAACTAAATATGGTAAGTTTTTACTTTTTTGAGATAAATAAAATAAAAGACATTGTTGCTTTCACCTCCTTTATATTGCTAATCTTTTTTTTGCTTTTTTATTGTTGTATCTGTCCTCAAAATCACAGTACGTGGATCCTGTTGTTGAAAGATTGGATACAAAACAGTGTATCCGGTATAAGCTTTCAAGGGGCGAAACAAAGTATGTAAATGGCAAGCACTATAGGGTACGTCTATTCACTTTTACTTAAGATATCATTTGTAATTTTATGTACTCATAATGTCACTGAATAGCCAGACAATGCAATTCTTTTTCTTTATGTCAAATTATTGAGTGTTGAGTTCATTTTCCACCTTTTCCATCACTCCCTCTTTTTTCTTGCTGAAAATAGTAGCTGTCACTATACATTGTTGACTTGTTTTTATTAGGCCTTTTGCTAAAGAAGCAAGGAACATAGAATCAACAATGTGAGTTGCTGTTTTTAATCAATTAAGATTACATTGTAAGAATACATTCTGGATGGGTATTATGTTGCTATATAAGATTTAGAACTGCTCCTATTGATTTGTGAAGTCAATTAAGCATCATGAGAACACTGCATCTGAAATTTAATTCTGCTATGGTGAAGATTTAACGAAAAGAATCATCTCTCCCTTATCGACAATCTACTAAATGCTTGCAAGTTTGCTTGGTTTTCATTGTTTTGGTCTCAATAGTCCTGAAATTATTTCATTTGTATAATATTGTTTTTTCTGACGTAATCTTTCTATAGGACCTGTCGATGCTGAATCGGGATCCTGCAAAGGTTATATATATTAGTGGTCATGCACTAGAAAGTAGCCTTCAGCCGGAAAACTCTGTTCAAGTAAAACCGTGGCAAGGAGAACAGGAAGATACTGCACTTCTGGATCTCATTCCATTTCTTGAATGTAAATATTGAACCTTCAATTCTGCTTGTGAGAGCCAGCATGCTTGGTTAATGAGGTTTATTTTCTATCCATTTTCTGTTGGAATATGTAGTTTCATTTGTTTGAGTGCAGATGTTGCTAAGCACAGACCAGCTGACATCAGAACTGTTCTAGCTTCATACCAAGGGCGTGATATTGCCAAAGAGTTTATTGAAAGATCCAAAGAACATCAAAGGTCATTTTTTCCTTTTTCCCCTTTTTTCTGGAACCAATCAAATTTTCTCCTCTATTTTTTTTCCCCATTTATTTTTTGGCTTGAGGTTGAGGTAGGAGAATTGGCAGCTGAGGAATAATTCTTTTCCCAAATGAATGTTGCATCTTCTGAAATACTGGTTTATGTTAATATCTGACCACTTTAAGTAGCGCATAGTGAGGTTTAATAGTCATATAACGTGTACTGCAGCTTTTATATTCTGCTTATCTTGGCATATAAAATGTAAAATTACTATTACTCATTTATTTTCCATTATGACTTTGTTACAAATTGTATTTTAATTTATTCTGTTGTTGGAGTCATTTCACATTTTGTTGGTTGTCAAAGCACTAATGGAAACATGTGCTGGAATACAGTCCCGGATGTCTAATATGTTTTTATCTTTGAGCTGCAGGCGTATGCAAGAGCAGAAACAGCAGGGTCGTTTATGGAAACGATAGATTTAAACAACAGGATCGGATTCTTGAATAAGCAAATATTTTTTGAGGTGTTCAACTTGGTTGACAAACACCAGTTTCTGTCATCCGAATGAATCTATTTTTGTTTTGAAAAAATGAAACTAGCGGCATCATGTTTGCTTATTTATGGTTTGGTGATGAGGTGGATTATTTCGTAGCCAAATTCTTAGTGCAATTGAAATGGAAGTCATTTCACATTTTGAGCTTACTATTTCCTATTTCCTTGTCTCCTGCTCTAGCTGCAGTTTTTTTTTTTTTTTTTACTTTGGCCTAAAATTTTGTGAGCTCTCTCTAGTTCAGGTTTGGAAGCAGAGCTTTGAAGCGTTGGCTAATTGCTTAGTAGTAGTAGTAGTACATTTTAACATAGGAAACAGGAATTACGTTTTTTGTGTTGTGCTTGATGGGAAATTGTTGTTCAGCCACTTGAGATTATTCCCAGTGGGACTTTTCAGCCACTTGAGATTATTCCCAGTGGACTTTTAATCTTTTAATAATTTTTAATTCATCAATACAGTTTTTGATAATTTTTAAAAATTAATAAATAATTATAATTTATATTATATATTTACATTTTATCTACCTGAAATTTTAATAAATCGATAGGACTCTGCCATTTGTCAAAGAAAGATAGGTGAATATTTTTTATTTGAGTTAAAAGATGGGTGAATATTGTGTGACCTGTGGCATGGGTAGGCGCCTAGGTAAAAATAAAAAATCTTTCTTATCTTAATCCCCCAACCCCCAACCGGACCAACCTAACCCCAGTGTCACCAATGAAGATAGCCTAATATAAAGGGGAACTAGGATCGACCAACATGATTTTATTAGTGCACATTTTTGTGTATATTTAGATAATACTGTATAGCCACTCAATATAAATTCACTGACCTTCAATTAGAATTTATTATCTAATTAACATTTATTAATTTATATGTATAATTTATTAGTCACAATTAAGATTTAACTACTACGAATGTACTGTGAATTCGAATGCATTGGAATGTGACTCATTAGATATATGCGATTTATGAAAAAATATAAATCAACATATATCTAAATTAAATTATCAAAATTAATGGTTAATTGTATTTTATATCTCAAATTTTCAATATTTTTCAGAAACACGTCTCTAGTTTAGGTTTTATCTTCAAAAATCTCCAACTCTGAAAAGTATCATTTATATCTTGTTTGTTGAGGATACTTTAAGAAAAATGCTAAAAATTTGGAACATAAAATATGATTATCCTCTAAAATCACACCTCAATTAATATATAATTCATCTAAAATTCCATCGAATAGACACATCTGTTTGTCATCGAATTATATCAAACGGGACATAAACAATTATTTTGCAAAAAGGTGACACAAAACATGATTAACCAATAAATTAAATACAAGTGTTAATAAGTTATACGCACATAAACTTGTGCTTGATGTTTCATGGTGAGATGGGTGAAGAACATCCAAATCTATATCAAATGTCAAATTATTTATCATAGTGATATTTAATAATTTTTTAACTTGAATCTTTACAAATCAGAACATTTGACTCATGAGATGGTTTCATACAAGAATTTCTGAATTAATTAATTATTAATAAATTTATATATAACCTTTTTTGATAAAGTGGAGATATTTTATATCCTATATTAAAAAATCACTTTTATGTAGTAAGATAAATAAGACCATTACGAGTCCAACAATTATCATTTTATATTTAAACTAATCTTAAAAAGATTTTAACTTATTTGAGATTCTGTATATATCCGGAAAAAAATGGTCAAAAGCATCCAGTGAATCTTTGTCCCTATTAAATCGGTCTTTTTTGACGTTTTTTTCCATTCTCTTTCTTTCTCCCTCTCATGCAAATACCATGTCCCATACCCGCCGTCGCCGCCACTGCCACCGAGAGCACAATTATAGTGTGAAGATCGATGATAGCTACAATGTCTGATAGTGAGACTGAACCGAAACGTCAATACGAGCAGCTGGACGAACAGCCGGAGTAGAGACGCTGGAATCCCCCGAAGCATGCAGAAATCTACTCATCTCCCTCATCCGATTTGTTTCTAGCTTTCAAGTGAAAATTCGTTGTTGTTAAACATTTCAGAGTTGACGATTATGGTAATTTTGACTGGGTAGTTAAATTTGGGTCGAAAACTTGGGAATTATAGAGTCCGTGCTTAGTGCACGAAATATTTTTGTTGGGTAAAAAATTCAAAATTACGAATCCCCTGGTTAGATTTATGTTGTGTTTTATGTGAACTAAGTAGAGAGTCAATTTAGAGCTTTAATCCTAAAAGTGGCTAAAAAACTTAGGCTTCGTTTGGTAGCCTAGATAAGTTAAGGCAAAAAAATTAATGTTGAGATAAGATAAGAATTTTAATGTGGTTTTGGTAGCCTAGATAAGTTAAGGCAAAAAAATTACTGTTGAGATAAGATAAGAATTTTAACGTGGTGTTTGGTTGATAAGATGAAAATGAAGATAAAAATAAGTGTGGTGTTTGGTAAGTTTGATTATATTATAGATAAGATATAAATTGACATTTTTGCCTTTAATAAAAATATAAATATAAATTATTTAATAAATCTAAATTATTTTAATTACAAATTATAAACTATAAGTTATAAGTTATCTTATATACATTATCTTATAAATTACATAAATATTCTTACAAATTATCTTATATACATTATCTTATAAATTTTATAAATTAATTTAATAAACTAATTATCTTATAAATTAATTTAATAAATTAACTCTTAATTAATTAAATTAATGGTAGTGATTAACCAATTGTTCGTAAATTATTTTAGTTAATGGTAGTGATTAATTTAAGGGTCATGCACCATTAATTAATGATTAACTAAGTTGTGATTAGTACTTAATTGAGCAATTAATGTAATAATGCTAAATTTGTGTTAGCTGCACAACAACCAGATTAAAAATATTAATTAAGATTACAAATTAAGATCATAATATTAATTAATGCTATTTTAATGAGTAATTAATATTAATTATGGAACTAAATTGAGCAATTATTAGACAAACAATTGTGCCCAAATTATTAATGGAAGTCATTGAGTAATTAACGAAAGAAAATCAACAGAACTCGGCGACAAATATGTTAGGTGTAAGTGGTGGCGGGATGCAATATTTTCCAGTTCCGACGAGGTCGTTCCAACGAAATCAGAAATCGGGGTAAGAGAGAAACAAGAAAACACCCCAAAATTGGAATTGAAAGCAGAAATCGAAAAAAAATCACCAACAAATTCGCTGGAAGAATCGAACCCAGTTTAATAAACCCAAAATTTGAAATTAAAACACATATTCACAGGCTCAGATCTGGACCGATCATCACAGCCATACAAATTGAAGAAAATTTCCAGTGACCCCCAACAAATAAGAGATTTCCGGCAACCCCCAACAGCCAATCGAAGAATCCCAGAATAAATCGAGTCGAGAAATTAGAACAATTAGACTCAGATCTGGGTAGAATCATCATAGCCATACCATAGGCTCAGATCTGAAAAACCAAATCACCACAGCCACAAACCGACATCGTCACTGCCTAAATCAAGCGAGATGGCGGCCGTGGTGTATCGGCGGCCGTGGAGAAAGGGCATCCTGCGTCGGCACCCACTACCACCGGCCACAACACTACTGCCCGCTGCCATTCTAGAACTCGTCGACGAGAGATAGAGAGAGTGTAGAACTCGTCGACGAGAGATAGAGAGAGGAGAGCCGAGAGCAGAGAGAGCCGAGAGCATAGAGAGAGAGAGAGAGACGAGAACAGAGAGAGAGAGAGTGAGAGCTGAGAGCAGAGAGAGAGAGAGAGAGCCGAGAGAGAGAGCAGAGAAAGAGAGAGTGAGAGCCGATGGGAGAGAAAGAAACTGAGAGCAGAGAGAGAGTGGAGAGAGAGAGGGTAGAGAGTGGAGAGAAAGAGAGCAGTGTGAGAATAAGCAAGTGAACAGTGGAATTATCGCACCTAAATGGTGCGATAATGTATCCGGATGCAACAGGCGAAACGGCGCCGTTTTGGCGCCTGTGAGGGGCGGGCCGCGATTAAATAGACATGGCCCGACGGGCCGAGATAAATTTTATACATGCTACCAAACGCCCTTATTCCACTGTTGGGCCAAGATTATATATCCTATCTTGATTTTATCCATGGTACCAAACTGGGCCTTACTTTTTTAGTGTAGGATAGATAACTTGCAATGTTTATCAAATAGGCTACTCTCATGTATTATTACTAAAGGACTCATCATTTTATCATTTTAACCTTTTTAAATAAGAAAATTTAGTCATTTTCGGATGCGTTTGGTTTGAGTGGTAAAATATTATTGATATTCACTTCATTCCATAAGAGTGTGCTTAATTTGTCATTTTCGTTCGTTCCACAAGAGTGTGCCTATTTTTTTTGGAAACTATCCTTTATATTTTTACTCCATTTTTCAACTTATTTACAACAAAACTAAGGATGACCCACATCTTTTACTCTTTCATAATAAAAAGTGAAACTATTTCTCCACTTATCCAAATACCTCCTATAACAAAAAAATGGAACCCTCTCTCCACTTAACTATTACTACTACTACTACTACTACTACTACTACTACTACTCTTTCTCCACTTATCTACATACCCCTTGTAATAAAAAGTGGAACACTTTCTTCACTTAAAATTACTACTACTATCATTTCTCTACCTATCCACATACCTCCTATAACTATAATAAAAAATGAAACCATTTATCTACTTAAAACTACTACTACTACTACTACCCTTTCTCCACTTATCTACATACCTCATATAATAAAAAGTGGAAATCCTTTATCCACTTAAAACTACTACTATTATATTTTCTCCACTTATCCACATACCTCCTATAATAAAAAGTGGAACCCTTTCTCCCATAAAGAGTGAGCACACTCTTATAAGACGAGGGGAGTAATATAATCTAACTTAATCAAATATTTTGTTTTAACAATTACGCCCATGATAGGTATCACGAGCCACGTCTAATCACTCAATTGGATGATTATTTAGTCATTCTCCAGCCTATAACACATAATTTCAAAAAAATATATAATTTTTTTGTTTGTTCTCAATTTTATGCATTTTTTTCATTATTGTAAAAAAAGAATCCCATTTTTTTGTATTTTCATTCATAATCCTCCAATTTATTATGCACCAGAATCAATAATTCCTAATACAAAACTAAATAATCAAAATAATCCAATCATATTCTATGTTATCAATCTTATCTATCCCACCAAACCAAAAACCCCATTCAAGGACGCTAAACAATGCAACATCATTTGTGTAATAGAGAAACATATAGTTCAAACCCCATTATTTTTCCATTCCTATGTAAAAAACATTGACAAATTCAAATTAAATTAGTACTCCATTCTTCCCCATTTCAATAGGTTTAAAATTTGGACACAATGATAAACAAATAGTTTATAATTAAATAAGAGAAAAAAGATAATTTTTATTGAGAATGTATTTATCCAAAAAATAAGAGATAAAAAGATTAATATGAATTAATAAAGTAAAAGAGAAATATTAAATAAGTAGATTATGATAATATATAGTGTAAATAATTAGTTATGTTATTGTTATGTATTAAATTTCTTATTTTAGATAAGATAAGATAAAGAGAGTAAATTTTAATTCTGTTTAGGGAGATATATGTTAATTTTTGTACTATTCAATTAGTTTTATGAGGCCATAGCAGATGCCGCCTGTGTAAACGTCTTCAACCGCTGATTGAAATTTCGAAATTCAGCCCGCCCATTTGCTCTCTTATGGAAATCGAAGGTCACCAGTCACGAAATCGACTGAGCGAAACCCTAAAATCAGTCTCGTTGCTCGATGAATGCGTCATAGCCCTGGATCTGATTTTCAAAATTGAGGAATACCATTTTGCATTTGAGGTTTGGTTGGAACGCGATACCAATGACTTTAGGCGATCTGAACAAAGTATGGGAAATCAAAACCCTAAAGCGGAAACCCAAAGAGGAAGAGGCGCGGAAGATTTTAGACAGAATTGCAAATCAGGTTCAGCCCATCATGCGTAAGCATAATTGGAGGGTCAAAGTACTCTCTGAATTCTGGTATGGCGTTTTTGCTGCTTTTCATGCCAACAATTGTCATTATTTACTTCAATTGTATCGGACAAGACAATGCTCTTTAGTTCAAAGTGTGTGTACAGATTGAAAATGATTTGAAAAAAATTGGTTGATTAAGGCCACTAATGAATTCAAAACCCTGATTTACATAATCATTATGAGATATGGACATTCCGAAGTTGGGGCCTTTTGATATTATATTTATATTTTGAAACAATGATAGAGCAGTTAGACTAGGATAGAAAGTCATCTCAAGATAAATCTTGTCCTTGTTGAGTTACTTTTCTTGAACCATTTAATATTAATTATTGGAAGTGAATTTTGCAGGCCAAAAAATGGGGCTCTACTAGGCTTGAATGTAGGGCGTGGTATACATGTCAAGTTGAGGCTCAGGAGGTCAGACAGAGATGAGGAATTTCTTCCTTACCACGAAGTTCTTGATACAATGCTGCATGAGCTGTGCCACAACGTTCATAGCCCTCATAATGCTAGTTTCTACAAGCTCTGGGATGAGATTAGGAAGGTAAATGGTTTGTACATAGTTTTACACTTTTGTTCTATATCCTGATGCAACTTGCAGAGAGTGTGTATATTAAAGGACAATGTTTGAAGAGCAAGTATGAGCTCTCTATATGGAACTGTGACAATGCTCTTTCAATAGTCTGGGAAGAGTGTGGCATGGGTTCTTTTGGTCTTCCAATCTAAATATGCAGTTGATAGTCTTATCATTGCCGGTGATTACATAACTGCATTAAATGCAGCAAATGAGTGGGATTGTGATTGGTGAGCACATTGAGTCTCATCATTGATAACAATCTCAAGTTCTCTTTGATATTCCAATTATATGATGACTATATTGGATGGTGGAAATATAAGAGTCATTTCTCTTGAATATATGCAGCACACAACCAAAATCAAAAGATAAGATAAGCTGCATAGGGCAAAGGTCATATTTTTTTTTTTCCTGACTATAGTTTAATTGGCTGGAACGCACTGCTCATAACAGTTCCATCTCCTTGTTGGTCCAATGCTCTTCACCAATAGTAGAGTGAGTTCTCCATGACTTTCCAGGCCAGTGAATCTAGATCTGCACTTGCAACTTGGTTGGAAAAACAAGCTGCTCTAGATTAGGGGGCATTTGCTATAGCTGAAACTGTGGTAGCTTATTCTGCTATAATGGGTTCTGCCTCTTCTCGCAGTAGAAGTTGTTATTTACTTAAAACCACCACTGGGATTACAAGCTTCATCTTTTTCATGCTTACTTTAGACATGGCGCTCTAGTGTGAGCTTAAAGCTATATTCTTTTGTATGATTGTGATATGTTGGCACCTTTTATGTTTAGAATCGAATGTATTTATTTTTTCCTGCGTTATCTTTAAACTTAATCTGCTGAAACATATGTGTTGAGGCAAAACCCGAACAATATTTTCACAATTGTTTGTCTGGAGAAATTATTGAAACACTTCAGAGCTTCTGAAACAATTTTTATTTTTGCAGCAGTAAAAGATAAGATAATTGCTGAACATTGTAGGCTTGTGTATTTTTGTGACTATTTCAAGTTATGATGAATTCAAAAAAAAAAAAAAACTGATTTAGATCCACTACTTTACTCTTGATAAATCACTTTTATGAACCATTGGTGAAGAGTGAGGCATTTTCTTTTCCAAATTTAAATTTGATGGTGAATTCATCAGGAGACATCGATATAAAGTTGTGAAGCTTTGCCTATTATATGATTTTCCGCAATAACTACATTATTCCAGATTCTTAAATCATGTAGACGCTTCTTATTTCTTACTTCTATATTTTCTGGCAACTGTTTCAACAAAATGGTAGTTAATGCTCCCAAACAACTTTTGATTTTATTTGAGTCCCTGGGTTTCTAAAAGGGTGTTTAATCTAATACTCAATGTCCATAGGAGTGCGAAGACTTCATAAACAAAGGGATCAGTGGAACAGGACAAGGATTTGATCTTCCTGGAAGGCGTTTGGGTGGAGCCTCCCATAAACCTCGTCATTCATCTCTCCGCCAGGTTGCACTTACTGCTGCAGAAAATAGAGCCCGTCTTCAGTCCTTGCTACCTTCAGGACCTAACAAAATTGGCGGTGATAGTTCTATTATGGTTGCCCTGAGTCCTGTTCAAGCTGCTGCTATGGCAGCGGAAAGAAGATCACAGGATAATATATGGTGTGGGTCGGAATTCTATGATTTATCTGGTGACTATGACTGCAGTGATTTGCTGCCAAATTCTTCAAATAAAGGATGCTGTTCTAAAATCTCAAGAACTGCATCTAATGAACGTGATATGAATGTAAAATCTCTGAAAAGAAGACGAGAATCAGATGATGTTTCTTTAGTCCAGTCTGGTGATAGACAACAAAAGCCCATTTTAATAGACTTGATAAATACAGCTTCAGAAAATCGGTCAACGTGCTATCCAGATAAAATGCATCCTAGTAAAGATTACCTTAAAGATTCATGTGGAGAAGCTCCAGCATCATCATCCCTTTCTTGCCATGACCTAATGCATGAAAGTAGTTCCGGCACATGGCAATGTACAACATGCACTTTGTTAAATCCAGTGAGTTCAACTTGCTTTTGATCTTTTTTCTTCCAATGTCATGTTTTTGGTATTGTTCTCCTTAATACTATATATGTAAGTTAGATAACTTTTTTAATTTGCAGGTTGTTCTCACCAATATTTTCTTTTTTTCATTCTATATGTGTTTACATTTGTGATGAGAATATTTATTCTTCTTTGAACTCTCAGGAATATACATTTATTTCTTGATGATACATACAACAAATATTAGATTTGTGAAATCTGCATCAATTAGTGTATTTTACAAGTCCTTGAGAGGGTATTTATTGTGTTAATTTGAACAGCTTATACTACTGCTGCATCCTACTTCTACTACATCCTTATGTTTTTTATTATTGTATTGAGATACTTTGCATAACAAGAGAAAACTTCTGATTCGTATCCCATCTCTTTTAATTCTTATCATGGACGGAGCCAAGCTGGGATCTAGTCTGCGTCAATCCTCGGCTACTTGCTTTAGTGTGTGTGTATATATTTTCGATTTTTCTGTTTTAGCCTTGATGTGATTTTTGCAGCTCATACAGAACAATTAAGCAACTATTTCTAGCTGCAGAAAAACTAGATCTGTCCTTAAATTCATGGACGTTCTCACTGAAAGCCCTAACATATCTTGTATAAACGAATTACTTCGAATGCATGCATGTATATATTTTTTATTGGATGTGACATGCTTATAAATGTTTTGTTTATTAGATTTCAAGTTGATTTACTTACTTAATGTCTTTCTTTCAAGTTCATAATCAGTATTGCTTCTTCTTATTGCAGCCGTTGGCCCCAATATGCGGCCTTTGCACAACAGAAAATCCCAAAAAAGATAAGATGAAAAGTTCATCCTGGTCCTGCAGATTTTGTACTCTGGAAAATGATTTGAAGATGGACAAATGCGACGCATGTGGGTCCTGGAGATATTCTTATGGTCCACCTATTGCTACTTCAGCACCCAATCTTGGAACATGAGGTAAAATATTACTGCCTTAATATTGTGTTTATTTAATAAATTTATGTTTCTTATGCTGTCTTTTCACTTTTTCAGTGTACTTTTCATAGTCATGTTCCCAGTCAGTCATTCTTGTTTCAATTTAAAATTAGCATAAGGTTCTGCATCATTACACTGTAAGCAGAATCTTACTATACCCCATTGATCACATAAGATCTTTAGAATATGCTGATGAAGTTTCTTAATTGAATGATACATAGACATAATGTGATAGAGTGAAGGGATGGAGATAACAAGAAAACAGAGAGAATCCAATTGAAATAAATAATGAACTAGGAAAATAGAGAGAAATCCTCCTCTTACGAGGCCCTACAGCGAGATGCTGTCCCCAAACTCCTCTTGCGAGGCCGCTGTCCAGAATAATACTGCAACTATGATGATACTAACCCTGACTCACTAATAACTATTTAAAGAACTAAAGAAACTTGAGGCCCAAGTAAATAGCTTGGAGCACACACAGAAGCCTGATCAATAACAGTATTCCAACCCTAAATAACTTAACTCTAAATAATATAAAGATATAAAAGATAACTATTACTAAATAATAAATAATAATTTGTATCGTAATGATAAATAAATACAGTCTCTCATCAGCCACAGGATCAGAACCCTTTCCTGCTTTCAATCAAAATCTTTCATTCTTTGGATTGCCATGAGAGTCTGCTAACTGTTATTGCTAATTCCTTTTTTTTTTTTGAGTTGGGTATTGCTAATACTTTAGGTCAATAAATTGCCATGAGATCTGCTCACCACTATTGGTAATACTTTTTTCTTTGAGTTGGTTATTGCTAATACTTAAGATCAAATTGGGAATACTTGCTAGTTGCTAGTGCATAATTTGACTGCTTTCCCATGTCTAAGATTGGACAAGACTCGCATTACATAGAGCTCGATATTGGTTCATATCTTTTCAAGTCATAAATATATTTTAAGTATATGTTAAGAATCAGAAGGCCCTGATATGGTATTCTGTTTCAGATTTGTCCACTCATTGGAAGTATAATGGGTTACCGAAGCAAAAGTGGGCATTGTTCATATGTTTTTCTTTCAGCATCCTTTTACTATATGCGACTCTGTCAAGGTTCCATGGTAAATTTTGCCTCTGTTTTTGGCCAAACCGGTGATGAAAGTTGTTAACCTGCAACCAATCTTGGAAGAACTATGCATCATTAGAATATGCAGATATTTATTTCCTTCAATGATGTATTGATGCCACAGTATTTGTGCACTCTACCAGAATGAAAAAAAAGTTCAATATCTTGTCATACCCATTTCAAGTTCCTGCCATAGCTGAGAGTTAAAGAATAGTACATCTGATATTTTCTAAATTGTGCCTAGTTATTATGTAAAGTAGAATAATCTATCTAGTTATTGCCTTTAAATTATTGGAACATGAGGTCTTGTATGCTACAATCTTAGCCATTGGTTGCCACCGATGAATGTTAAATCAAGATAAGGTTGTGCTTCCTGGTGAGTAAGGGCTTTCGACCATGCTGCTCTTCCACTTCTATCAGCTCCCTTGCCTCGACACATGTACTCCCCAAACAACACAGTCCTGCAAGAGCAAGTATGTACATTTTACATCATTATGTTTCTTTGCTTTGAAAAATAGGTAGATGAGAAACGATGTATACTTTTGTCTCGATGGCTTTCCCCAGTTGTCCCATCCTTGTGGTGTCAAGCTCACTGTATGAATATATTACTCTTGAATATTCTCCCCAGGCTCGGCCCAAGAAGACAGCTCCAGCTCCATGTACTGTACAGTTCACGAAGGAAAAAACTCCATTGTCGTTGGCGGTTTCTCTACGCTGGGCAGCTATAGCAAATGATTGCCCCACCACGGAGAGGGTGCATTCCTGTTCAAGTCAATTTTTAACTATTTGGATTCAGAAATATCAGATGAGTGAGAAATGCATCTATATCTTACCTTATAGAGTGATCTTGCGTTGCCGAATATGAAATCAATGGATCCTTGAACCAAACACTTGAAGAAAAAGTGTGTTCCAGTTTCATCCAAAAGGGTATCCTGTGAGCCCAGAAATCTGGATTTGTAGAACACAGAGTGATCACCGGATATTCTCAACGCGACAGCTTGATTTCCTCGAGCCCCGACACGAAACTGCACCGTATTCTGCCCAGAAAAACACCCCAGTTTGAGCTAGTATTTGACAATTTGATCGGTGCATCTTTATGTAAAATGATGTTATTGCCTGAAACGTGATCCCTGCAGCGCAAAAGTAGTCTGATTCGACTGTGACAGATGCTGATCTAAACGTCCCAATCTCATCGCCATTCTCATCCACGTCAGAAGCACTGTTGTGCCATGCGATAACGGTTGTGTCTGCCTTGTCGGGCTCTCCGATGAACGAAATATATGGCTTCAATGCAGGAACATGAACCTTTTCACTGTCAATGAGTAATCAAATTTAGAATAAGGTCATTTTACATAAGTGAAATTTATCTGCAACATACTAAGAATATTAGTGATTGTGGGTTTTCTGTATGAAATTAAAAAAAATAAAAACCTAGAAAAAGACTATGGCATACTATTTAGATATGCACAATCAGTAATAATACAAACATGCTTAATGAAAACCATAGAATTAGTTATGATAGAGGAAATGAAATCGAAATTTGGAAACAGATTAAGAAAGCAAACTAGAAACCGTTTGCATGTGTAGACATGGGTAACCCACTACACGACCCACGTCAAACGCAAGCGCGAAAGCGTGCATGTACTAGTGGACGCAGGTGGAAGTCACGAGGGGCTCAAGACTTTACCAAGTCATGAGGGGCTCAAGACTTTACCAAGTTATTTTTTTTTATATAATATCGTCGAATATTCAATATTTTGTAGAAATAATTGTACAAAAGCTACTATTATCATAACAAATCATAATAAAATTCTCCTTTTGATATTTCAAATTTGTAATTTAGAAATTACAGCCCCTACAAAAAAAAAAAAAGAAATTCTACATCCATCCCGCATGCATGTATATAAATCTAATAAGATAAATATTAATAAAGAAAAAAGTGGGTGGTAATAAGACCTGTAGAGTCCAGGAAGAATTTGTATCTTGATTCTTTCCTGGTTGCGATGTGGCACCATATCAACTGCAGCTTGCACTGTTAAAGAGTCTCCTTTTCCAGTTTGATCGACAACGATGACACCCTTCTTGCCTGCATTTTCTTCTACTTTCAAATCATCCCACGATATGTAGCTCGCAAACCCCACCTCTGATAACAGAATCAGCCAAAAGCAAACACTCAAATGATGCATGAGAAATGCAATTGGTTGCAGAAAAAGCTGTTTTATATTAAGGAAGAGATTTAAGAAAGAACTGTAATTAGTTGGAAAGTAGAGGATTTATGACCAACTCACTAGTAAAATATATGTAGGAAGAGCTCAAATAGATCGTGTGCTTGAGCAAGCAACTAAACTAGAGAGGATAACGTCATATGTAGGAAAGTCAGTTCAGCCCGAATCTGTTGGGCTGACACGACTATCCCGCTAATTTTAGAGGGTTAGAGTTGGAAATTTCTAGTCTGATAAGATTCCATTCCGATTAGTCCGTACTCGATTAGCCCTTAACCCGATTAGCCCATACTCCGAAATCCGATGGGCTGGCTCGATGAGTTGGCCTTAGAGGCAACTATTACATATTTTTGCACATTGTTTGATAACTGATTTGATACTTCAATAATAATTTTGATAAATTTGATAACTACAAAAGAATAAAATAAAATTAATCCTTCAATTTATTATATATATATATATATATATATATATATATATATATATGCATTAGATTGTTAATAATATAAATAATAATAGATAAACGAATTGGAAAGTTCAAATATACTATAACC
>JAYDZE010253513.1:0-19745 GCA_034509125.1 Monilaria moniliformis
TCCTGCTCCTCCTGCTCCTTCTCCTCCTGCTCCTCCTGCTCCTGCTCCTCCTTCTTCTTCTTCTCCTTCTCCTTCTTCTCCTTCTCCTTCTTCTCCTTCTCCTCCTCCTCCTCTTTCTCCTCCTCATCATTCACTAGTTCTATAACGTTGTGAGCTTGTTATCTACCCAACACTCAAGGTTGGAATCTAGGAATAAGTTAGACGATTGATGGTTGAATAGTGACGTGCAAGTAATTCAACTCGTGAACAATGAGCGAGCCATCTAAATCTTTGAGATTGCTTCAAAAGGTAAACTTTGATCTTTGCATCATCCTCTCGTAGGTATGTCTGTGATTTAATTTCTATATAACATGCATTTATATGCGTTCTAGATCGTAGGAAGTTTATTGTTTGAATGCATGTTCTTGTGAAATCCTTCGTCATCCTATGATCCTCGGGGTTAAGGGGATATCTTCATTGATTTTCCATCAATTGGTATCAGAGCCCGATCTAGGCTCTGATTTAGGAATTCTTGTGTTGTGTTTTTTAGGTTATTTAGCATTTCCTCTCTTGATTTTTTCGTTAAAATTTGAATTTCTTAGATATGAATGCATATATGTTCCATTTTAAGTTGTTCTTCAATATTTATAAACCTATAAGGTTGACCTGCTAGGGTTTGTATACTGAAAAATATGTTGTATTAAAAATCTTATTTCTCACATATTGAGAATGATTCAATAATGTCACAAGGTTTGCATTTTGTGGTTATGAATGCTTATCATTAAGCATATAATCATAAATTGAGTAAACAAGTCCACCTTTTTACTTGTAGAATGAATGGTGGATCCATGATCATAGAAAATCTTTCAGTCGGTTCCTTATAGAAGAAAATCAACTTCTCAACCTAGATAGACACATCCAATTTATCGTGAAAGGTTGCAGTGTCAATACGAGGTTTGCGCCAACTGATGAAAACGGTGTGGTATAGCACTGAATTGGATTACGGGAGACACATACTTCTATGTTGTGTAAATGAAGTACAAAGTCTCGGTGGTTGATTATTTTTCAATCTATATAAGCAACATTGGGCATACGATATTGGCTATGCACTATTTTTAATTTATCAATAGGTGTGAGTTTTTCGCGACCCAAAGTTTCCTGATATCTTGGACAGTGGTAATTAATATCTAGCAGTGCTTGGATTGTTATTATATAGAATCATGTATCAGAAAGACTCTAGTTGATAATATCCTCAAGAGGTGTTCGAAAGAGGAATTCATTATACAAATATGCGCATTTAGGCACGCAGTTGGCAAGAAAAACAGATCCATAGGAGGATTAGGACTGGGCCTCCCAATTGGCTTAATTCTTTAAGTTGAGCCCAACTTAATTAAGTCCATTAATATTAATTCACTCCACTATATGATTAATATTGCACTGCCAGTCCAGATCCATATTACGAATATGGCTCATTTTTAATTTATTATTTCCCGTATTTAAGATTTTCAATATCCATTAATTAATTAAAACAACTGCT
Organism: Monilaria moniliformis; assembly: GCA_034509125.1. Classification (NCBI taxonomy): domain Eukaryota; kingdom Viridiplantae; phylum Streptophyta; class Magnoliopsida; order Caryophyllales; family Aizoaceae; genus Monilaria; species Monilaria moniliformis. Next base: position 1,517 of record JAYDZE010253513.1, read on the forward strand.
AGGTTTAATTTATTTAATCTCTTTATCCAAGAGTTCTCCAGTTCAAAACTTTATTTATTATACTGGAATAAATTCCAACTACGCAGATTTGTACAATAAATTCTCTTTCTAACTCATCTTGAGGATATTATCAACTCGGGTCTCTCGAGACACGATTCTATATCATAACAATACTAGCACCACTAGACATTAATTACCACTGCCCAAGATATCAGGAATTACTTAGGGTTACGAAAAACTCGCACCTATTGATAAGTCAAAACAGTGCATAATCAACATCGTATGCTCAATGTTACTTATATAGATTAAGAAATAAATAATCACCGAGACCTTGTACTTCATTTACACAGCGTAGAAGTACGTATCTCACTATAATCTATTCCAGTGCTATACCACACTCAGTGCCATCAGTTGGCCAAGATAGGCGCGAACTTCAGATCGACATCGCAACCTTTCACAATATATTGTCCATGTCTATCTAGGTTGAGAACTTGATTTTATTCTATAAAGAACCGACTGAAAGATCTTTTGTGATCACGGATCCACCATTCAGTCTACAATATAGAAGGATGACTTGTTTGCTCAATTTATGATTATATGCTTAAGAATAAGCATCCATAACCATAATAGGCAAACCATGTGACAATGTTACTTTTTTCCTCAGAATATGAAATAAGGTTTTAATACAAAGAAGCTCAAAGCATGCTTTTCAGTATACAAACCCTAACACTTCTATATTGTAAACTGAATGGTGGATCCATGATCACAATAGATATTTTAGTCGGTTCCCTGTAGAAGAAAATCAAGTTCACGATCAATGACACTGGTGTGGTATTGCACTGAAACGAGTTACATTGAAATAGTACTTGCTTTCTGAGTAAATGAATTACGAGGTCTCTTATATTTATTATTTCTTACTCTATATAAATATATAAATAACATTGAGCCTATGTTATTAATTATAAACTACTTTGATATATATCAAAAGGTGTGGATTTTTCGTGACCTAAGAATATTCTTGGTATGTTCGCCAGTGGTGATTAATATCTAGCGGTGCTGGTATTTTTATTATATAGAATTGTGTCTTCGAAAAACCCGAGTTGATAATATCCAAATTTGTGCAATTAGTATTTATTCAAGTGTAATAAATGAAATTTTATTCTAGTGTAATAAATTAAATTTTGAATTAGACCACTTTTTAAAAATTAATTAATTCAAGCCACCAACAAGCTTTAAGTTAATTAATGGATATTAGTTATCTTAAACACGAGAAATATTTAATTTAAGAGGAGTTAGAAATTATTTGTAGTTTGAATTGAAATTGAGTTACTCAATATTGAATTATATAGTGGCCTGACTCAATATTTAATGGATTTCTTTTTAACTTAGGCTAATTTAATTAGATTAGAAATCTATTTGGAGGCCCAATCATAATCTCTTTTAAATCCCTAGCCTACTCTCTCATTCATCTCTTGTGTTTTGTTTGTTCTCTATTCTAGCTTATTACAGTTTGATTATAGCCCACACTACATTCAAACCTATAGATTGGGTAATAGACTAGAAGATTTAAGGTTGAATCAAAAGGTGGACTTGGTGGACTGACAGAAGTAGCAAGCCCTCAATCTTACAACAATCAGCAAAAATAATATGCAAATAAATGTGATTTTCAAAAACCCTAGGATCATGCTTAAAGTTTCGTATTTTGCATGTTTCTTGATGCATGAGGATTTAATTCCAATTATCATCCTATGAGATTCTTGGCTTTTAAGGGGATAATTTCAATATTCCATCACCATCAGTTGGTATTAGAGCCAAATCATAGGATTTGATCATTGTAATTAATTTTGCTTTTCATATTCTATCTGCAATTGTGCTTTAATTTCGAATTTAGATTTAATAGTTATTTAATTTTTGCATTAATTAGATTTGCATGGGATAACTGAATGCATAAAATCCATTTTTTTTATCATTTTTTTTTTGGTTTTCACCTTTTGGCATGTCTTGTAAATCGACGAAAGTTGATCGTGGTAGACTAGGGTTTTTTTTATTTAGTTTTTTTTTTTGTAAATTCATGCAATTTGGACGAGAAGTCAAACGAATAACACGAAGAACGAAGAACGGAGGTCAAATCTGGGCCACAACACGACGTGTCGAGAAGCCTAACCCGAGAACGCCTCGAAGGCATGCAGGATGGGGACTCGGCAATAGTCGTTGCTGCCGTGTACAGGGTGCAGTGGGCACCAAGCACGACATTGGGGGCTGAGTCGGGAGTTCTTGGCAGGGCGGGCATGGGCTAGACGGGCCCGTGAGGCAGAGACACACAGCGCTAGGCTGCCCTGGGCACTTGGGCGCATGCATAAAACCTCGACAGTCGGGCGAGGCTAGGGCTGGGAATTTTCGATGCGACACGAACACGCACGAAACTAAAGGCTTACTGTAAAGTCTTATCGGGTTCGTGTCGGATTCAAATAACCCGTTAATAATTCATATTATTATTTAATTATTATAATTAATTTTTATTACTTTAGTTAGGGTTAGGTTTTCAATTTTTTATTGCTTTAGTTAAGGTTAAATTGTGTCGTTATCGTGCGGTTGTAGTATTGTTTTTGATTCGTGTCGTTATCGTGTTGTTATTGTGTCGTTAACAAGTTTCTGTCATGTGCAGGTCATTTCCGGGTTTGAATGTAGCAGGTCGAGTTTGTGTTCAGGTTGATGGTTTTCTTGACAGGTCGTGTTCGGGTTTGACCTTATCGGGTTAGGTCGTTATCAGATCGACCCGATAACAACTTAGCCTGTATATTCTTTACCTTGTCCAAAGAGCCTACAATAACAAAAAATAAAGACCTTTCTAATTCTTGACGTATATTCACATGAAATAGAGGAGAGGTGAGATTTTGAGTAAGCCTATGGTAAACTTTTGAGTATTACTTGATTTGAGAGTATATATTTTTACCTTATACACTTGAGAGATAAAAAATATACATACTTTCAATATTTTGGTGAGGATCATGAATGCAAAGTAATATACAAGTTAGTAAATATGTTGCATTATCTTGTCTATCTTCTTAATTGTATATCCTCTGAATTTTAAATTTTTGTTCGAAACTGAAGTCGTTTGATCCTAAGCTTTCAATATTTAAGTGTTTTCTTTAGTGCTTCTTTTTCTTTATTTGAGGACAAACAAATGCTTATATTTGGGGGTTTGACACAATTAAATTTTAGTTGTTTTAATATTTAAATCCAAGGCATTTTAATTATTTTTGATCTTATTTAGCTTTGTTTTGGTTTGAATTTCTATCAATTGGTTGTTTTTTGAGTTTATTTAGTTTTAAAGTAAAAAAGATGTATAAAAAGGTGTAAAAAGGCCAAAGGATCGAGAACAACACGAGTTCGACAAGGATTGAAACCCAAACAGACTGTTTGGGAAGAGCCAAGGCCCAAACGACCATTTTCCAGCATCAACAGAGCAGGAATTCGAAGTCCGTATTCCAAACGGACCATTTGGGAAGATATGCATACCAAACAGACCTTTTTGCAATACATGATCAGAGATGGCGAAGCCCGTGTTGGGTAATAGCGTTTCGCAGGAGGCCAGTACTACACGGACCGTTTCCTACTTCAGATTTGCATAAAAAGTTGTATCCTTGGCCAATCAAGCCTGATCTTTTCTAGGTTTTTTATGCCTATATAAGGAGCCTTCATATATGGTTTTGAAAACATATTTTACACCATTAAAGCCATAAAATCTTATGTTTTATGTTACATCCATTCACTATCTTGTTGGAGAAATCATTGCCAAAACAAAAGAAATTTCGTGAAGCAATCGAATGCAAGGTGAAGCTCTACCTCTACACGGGTTCTTTTAGCCTAGTTTTAGATTATTTTATGTTCTTGTTTTGTTTTTCTTGTTTCGAATACTTAGTCATGCTTGGCTAGTACTTTTATTCTAGGGTTAGAAAGTAATTTACACTAGTTTGTTCAACATTTGATTATTTATCTAAGACCTTATTTTGTTATATTTCTCTTGTTCTCTATGCTTATATCTGGTTATGGCTATGGTATATGATTATGTATATTAATGCAAAACTCGGAAGATTAGTGTTGATACATGACCGAAGAGTAGGTAACATGCTAATCAATAAAATTGGTAGGTTTGAGATTAGTTGTGAGAAAATCCTAGGTTCTTTAAGGGGTTGCAAGTAGAGACCTAAAGTCCTAACTTGTAATTTACTATTTCGGTGGTTCAGAAGAGGGTCTAAACTATATATGAGATTGTCTATCAAAATTTGAGTCACGTTTGGATAATTAGTTGAATATTGAATGAATGATGTGTTGATGAAATCAATTCCCTAAAATAAACCTTTATGTTCTTGTTCTTTAGTTTTATTCTATGTTTTGTTTATGTCTTTTACAAGAAACAATCCAAAGTTGTGTCATTTAAATAATGATAAGTGATTTAGGTTGTAGTACTTAGAATTGATATAGTCATTGTGGATATTAGACTCTTTACTTACTAGTTACTATGCTACAATTGCACCATCCTCTTGCGGTATAATTTTAAAAATCTTAGGTCAGTGGTTTGTACCCCACCACTGTCGTGTCGTACAAACAGAAGGTTTGCACAGGCCCGTTGGATGTAACGGAGGATCGGGTTCCGAAGTATAGTGGTCTTGGTGGAAGATGGTTCATAAGGTGTATATTCCCTTGAGTTGAGCGTGATCAAGTCCCAAAAACTCGTCATGGCTATACTCATCTGGCTTGAAGAATTCTCCACTTGGGCAATCAAAGATGTTGCGCAGCTCTCCCGAAGAAAGCTCGAAGTTTTGGTTATTAAGTCGAAACTCGATACCCAACACTTGAGCTGGCCCCCTCGTCTTGTTGACCTTGAGTGTACTGAGGAACTCAAGCATTATCTATCGGTATGATGACCATTTACCCCTAAAGATAGTCATGTGCCCACCTTGGGCGCACAACTCCCAAAAGATGTCTCGAGTCCCATTATCTCCATGGTGCCATCGTGGGGGTATCAAGATGAGAAGAAGTCGAGTGCCACAAGCCTATCCCGCATTGCTCTTTGTTTGTTGTCTTGTAGGACTACCCCAAAATTGGTGGGGTGGTTAGGATCCACGGGACTCCTTTGTGCGTGTCTAGGCATAGCTTTAAAATGTGCCTATATCATACTCAACAAAGTTCTAAAGTTAAACAAAACTTAAAGCTTTTAGATTATGATAAGATACTCACACCTCACATTTATTCCCTACTTAATCACCAATTAAGCAAGAAAATTCATCTAAAAAATAATCTTTAAAGTACTCATACAAATGTTCATAATTAACAATTCAATCAAAAATCCTATGTATAGACTAAAGATTGCATTTTTACTCCATCACAAACAATAATTGAGTGAAACATCACAACACATGCTATTTTTGTGCAGAAAAATCATATAATTGTGAAGTCTCATCATGAATTCTTACTTCTAAGCATGAATTACCATCCCTACTACATTCAATTTCACCTATTGAAATTATTATGCAAAGAAAACATCAAGGAATACGTCAACACCTATGAAAATCCTTATGCATGCCAAGTGTTCGACAAAATGACACAAAGAAATTGTGGCTCAAATACATATGCCAAGCACATATGAACAAACCTAACAATTAAAAAATGCCAAAACATACAAATTGCATCAAGAGAGTGATAAAAACATATCTTTTGTGTTGAAATTGAGATTCAACAAGGACTGGGAAATTGATTACCAAAAGGGAGAATTTAACCTCCTTGGTGGAATTGCAAGCTTTTTGGTGGTGAATTGGCTTGGGTATGTGAGTGGGTATGTGCAATTGAGCAGAATGCAGAAGAAAATAGCAAATTTTTTCCTTGGGGGTAGAGGGATTGCTTGAGAATTGTGAGATGAAGTGAAGAGAATAAATGAGAGAGTGTGCGCCATTTTAAATTTTGGAGTTCCTCCTTCTACTAACTGGGAAACGGTCCTTGTGGGAAATTTTCATTCCCAAAAGGCTCGTTTTCGAATGCGGGTGTCCTTCACATTTTTACCGAAATGGTCCGTTTGGGACTGAAGCTTTCCCAAACGGCCCGTTTTTGCCCACGGAGTGTCTACACCTGCTGAGGCCGAAGTATCCAAATGGGCCATTTGGCGAGCCCGTTGCTCCCAAACGGTACGTTTTGACCCTTAAAAAAGACCTAAAAACAAAAACAAAAGCAAAAACACACGAGAAAAATGAAGACGAAGATTAAATTAAGAAGAAAAGAAGACAACTTAAACAAAAGCGAGAAAGAAGAAAAGAAAACAGGAATAATAACTGTTGGGTTGCATCCCAACCAATGCTATTTTAACGTCCTTAGTTTGACGTATTCTTTGTTTGTACCATGTTACCTTGTTCTTTTGAATTCACCATAGGTTGGCTAGGGAATTGTCCTCAGTGGTGTTGGTTTCCAAAAGTTACGACAACTTGCCCGATTTGGGTCTCCGTCATCTTAATTTGTGTCTCTAGTGCTCCCACGGTTGTCTCTATTTTTCCAAACCATCTCTCGGAGTCCCCCGCGTATCTTTTAGTTCTTTTCATGAAATTCATGGGGATTTTTTCCATCATTAGCTTCTTGGACTCATCGATCACTTCATTGGTCACCGAGAATCCGGGTGGAGGTTATAGTGCATTGTTGGGGTTTGTATAGAAAAAGTTAGGATGTGAATGATTACCCGGATAATATTGATTTCCCCCTTAGTTGGGATGGTAACCGTTGAAGTTCATTTGCTGCCCTTGTTGATTCACGTAGTGCACCACTTCGACAACTTGTTGAGGCATGATCGTTGGCTCCACTCTTGATTGAGAAAGATTCTCAATTTTTGTGTTAAGAGTACTAAGTTGAGCCACGATCAAGCTCATTGGGTCGGTGTCACCTTTGTTCAAAATTTGCACTTGTCTTTTACCTGGTCATTCATAGATAGTGGTAGCAATGTCCTCGATGACTCTAACAGCTGTTTATTGTCCCTTATTCAACAACGATCCTTCGGCAGCAACATCTACCACTCTCTTTACCTCCAAGTTATATTCATGATAGTAGATGCATACCTTCTGGTCCTCCCCAAAATCATGGTTTGGGCATTTTCTCAAGAGCTCCCTAAGTCGCTCTCATGCATCATAGATGGACTCTTGATCTCTTTGTTGTAATTGAGTGATCTCGGCTTTGAGCTTCAAGGTTATGCTAGGTGGAAAAAACTTGTTGATGAACTTGCATCCCAAGTTCTCTCAACTTGTTACCGAACCAGGTGCTAAAGTTGATACCATTGCTTGGCCCTGTCTCTTAATGAAAACGGAAATAACTGCATGTAAATAGTATCATCAGACACTCCGTTTACCTTGACTGTGTTGCTTATCTTCAAGAATTGTGCTAGGTGCACGTTAGGATCCTCCGTAACTCGACTACTGTATTGGTTTTTTTGAACCATTGATATAAGGGTTGGTTTGCGTTCAAAATTATTTGCCTCAACCCTTGGGCCAATAGGTGGTTCACGTATCAGTGCATGCGTGAACATGTCCTGGGTAGGTGTCCATTTGGCTTGATTCCGTGCAACTTCTTACTCATTGAGTTCGCGTTGTACCAACTACAGTTTTTGTTGGAGTTGTTGCACCTATTAATCGTGATGATTTTCCATCTTGAGCTTTCGTGAGATTTTTTTACGGGAAGATGTTTCGATCTGGGATCAAAGGGCTCGAAGGGTGCCTTTTTGGAACGGGTTTGCATAAACTAGCTGCACAGCCCAAGATTTGGGTAAGAACTAGGAAGAAAGAAAAAAAACACAAAAGAAAAGAATAGAAAACATTTAGATTAGTACAATCAATCTTATTGTAATATTAGAATAGAAACCTAGTCCCTTGCAGAGGAGCCAAAAACTTGACATAAGATTTATTTCTACTAATAATTATACTACAAGAGGACGGTGCAATCGTAGTATAGTAAATATTAAGTAAAGAGTATCGTATCCATATGGACATAGATCGATTCTAAGTACTACAACCTTAATCAATAATTACTATCTAAATCACACAACTATGGATTGTGGAAGATTTTGTAAAAAGAAAATAAGCAAAAACATAAAGAAATAAAACTGAAAATAAGAATATAAAGGTTTATTTTGAAGATTTGATTTCATCAACACATCATTCATTCAAACATTTGATTAATTACCCAATTTCCAACTCGAATTTAGCTAGACAATCACACAAATAGTTTAGATCCCCCCTCGAGATACCCAAACAGTAGATTACGAGTTAGAACTTTAGGTCTCTGCTTGCAACTCCTAAAAACATCTAAGATTGATTTTTCACAATTAATCTCAAATATCTTGATTTTGTTGATTAGTGTGTTACCTTCTCGATGATCATGCATCAACACTCATATCTCGAATCTTGCATTTACTCACATAAAATCATTTATTTGGTGATCAAGCAAACAAAAGAATTAAGAACAAGAGAAATAAAATAAAATAAAATTTTGGATAAAAAACCAAACAATGAACAAATCAGTGTTGATTACTTTCTAACCCTAGAATAAAAAAGGCTTTAGCCAACCATGACTAAAGGTAAAAAAAAAAAAAAAACATAAAACAAGCTAAACTAAGGCTAAAAGAACTAGTGTGAAGGTAGAGTTTCGCCTCGTCATCGATTGATTCAAGTACTCCCTTTTGCTTTGGCAAAGACTTCTCCAATGAGTTTGTGGATGAATGGTAGCACAAAATATGTGAAATTGTGGCTTGAATGATGTTGGAAAGTCTCTCAAAACCGTGCATTAGGGCCCTTTATATAGGCACAAAAAGCCTAGAAAAGATAAGGCTCGAATGGCTAAGGATAGAATTCTTCAAACAAATCTGAAGTGGGAAACGAGTCTTATGGCGGAACCTTCCTGCCAAACGGCCCGTTCGGTAACGTAGCCTCAGAATATCACTGAACCCGTCTTGCCAAACGGTCCGTTTGATAGGAGTGTTTTCCCAAACAGTACATTTTAGAATCCTTCTTCAAATTGTGGGCTTGTCGATGCTGGAAACAGGTCGCGTGACCCTTGGCTCTTCCCAAACGGTCTGTTTGGGATCCGTTCTTTGTCGAACTTGCGCCATTTTCGATCCTTTGGCTTTTTAACACCTTTTTTATGCATATTTTTCCTTCAAAACTTGACAAACTTATCAAACAACCAATACTAAATATTTAAACCAAAAGAAAGCTAAATATGATCAAAACTAATTAAAATGCTTTGAATTAGATACTAAATAGTCAAAATATTTAGTGTGTCAATAACACACACCACAATATTGATGAATCAATCGCACTGATCCAGCTTGGAAAACAAACTAGATAACAAATACTTTAGTTTAAAAAGTATCTCTTTTGTCTTTGTTGATGTAGTTTGATTGAAAATTGAAAATAACAAACCAACAAACTTCATATTGAAATTACAAAACAAGTTCATACATTCGTCCACATGCTATTACTTGACATTACTATAGTACGTATATTTCATCCGTTTCTGCTGCTGCTTACTACTTCCTCATCAAGGTCTTGACCTTCGCACGGGTGACCTACTGTACAAGGGAAAGAATAAGCAGCGTAAGCAGATGTTGATAAGAAATCCAAGAGATTTCTATTAGTAATATATACATGTAGACTATTCTGACATGCAGAGGCCATCCTTTCTCAGGCGGACTTTGTAAAAGTTTTATCTTTATAAGATTGGATACAACCAAAAGATTAATAAAAAAGAAAAAGAAAAAGAAGAACACCAAGACTACCAAAAGAAAAGCTAATCATTCAGACAGAGCATATACCTTCTATATCGCACACGGCCTGGACTCCTGGCCCTTGGATATGAAGGACCATCGTACCTATCATAATCTGTGCCTCGAGCCAACCCATAATCAGGACTTGCTCGATTACAGCGGTATGCTGGACTGTGTGACCTCAAGGAAGCATCGTTTCTACGCCTTCCGTTATCTCCTCTGGGGCTACCATATCTGCCACCCCTTTCATTATCATCCCTTAAAGCATACTCGACAGAAACAACTCTATCGAATATCTTGCTGAAAATTCACAAGTTAATTTATCAGCCCACTGGGAAGAGGTTAAGGGAAGTAGGAGATGAAGATAGTTAACATATTCATTACCTCATATGGGTGCACTCCAAAGCTTTTGTGGCATCTTCCTGAGTTTCAAATTGAACAAAAGCAAAATTCCGACGTATACGTACATTAAGAACTCTCCCATAACGCTCAAAGTGTCTTTCTATGTCATGATCTCGAGTACGAATAGGGTCAAAGTTTATCACAAAAAGGGTTCTAGTTGGTCTTGGCTTTGGTCCTGAACCACCATGATGCCTACCACGCTCACCCTAAAAAACAAAATATAATGCCAGTGATTTCGAATGAAATAACTCTTAGGAACCTCATAAGTTCCTTTCAGAAACAAGTGACCAAAATATTCTCATTTGTATTGTGTCAGACTTAATAACAGGTGCATGAGTGAAACACAAAGGAAAATGTGGAGGCTACATACCCGGGCCCATTCAACTGATAATCTGCGTCTGTCATGCCCAAACGGTATGTCATCAAGACCACGGATGGCATCTCTCGCATCACGTTCATCCTCGAAATAGACGAAAGCAAAGCCTACAGGTAATAACTAGCATGAGTAACAGAGAGAATACAGAATAGGATTGCATATCACTCCCCCCAGCTGACAGTAGCATCACTAAGAGAAAAACCTTCGCAACCAAGAAATAAATAAAGAACAAAACCTGAAAACTTGGGAATGTTCTGATGAAAGTTAGGAGGTAGAGGCCTTGCATGACGAACTAATGAAGGCTAACTAAAATTAGAGCCATAGGAAGTTGAGCAGTCATTGCTAAGCATGGTTTCACCAATTTCACAGTGATGTTCAGTAAATGGAGACATGTGAATGATACAACTCATTGACCGCCTTATGATTAGTGTGGTTGGCATGACATGATGATCAGATACATTGATCCCCTATCATTATTGTGGTAGCATGGCATGATGAACCCATCTCAACCATTAACAATCTGGTGAGATGGCAAGTAAAGTGGAAGTGATGTAGAACATTTCCATCTGTGTGTGAGAGAGATCTGGCAAGTAGATAGGTAGCCCTTGCATTAGAGGTTCTTATTGCAGAGTAGATGGCAAGCCAATATAGAAGCTCATTTTCCTTGACATAGGTCCTGCGTGAAAACAAACACTTCAACATGGTGCCCTCAACAAAGATTTAGAGTTCCTGCCATTTCATTTCCAGGGGCAAAAATTTCTTGCATCCACCTTTTCTTTTGGAGGCACCCTGCCATTTTACACAGACCCTACACCGACACTAAGCTCATTTATACAGCTCTTCATATCCTTTTCTTCAATGTTTACCTCACAATAGCCATCATCTATTATAATATTAAGCCCAGCATTGCTCAGATAGTACTTCCAATTGTCCAACCAATTGCAACACATAGAACAAGAATATATTATTGATTGCAGTAAGAATCACATACAAATAAATCATGAATATATTGTCGAGGGGCAGGAGCTGCTGCCATTATGCATTCAATAGTAAATAATACGACCAGACGAGCGTTATTAAGAGGCACTCAATTCTAGTCCCACTGACTCTTCTTCTTATTTCTCAGCTATAAACTGGGAAAGGGAAAAGCTTCAAACAATTAGGTGCAGAATTATAGACGTGGAGTGAGAAGAACATCTTCCTTCCAGTCTTAATCACTTCAATCATATGTGGAAGCGATCAAAATCAAGCAAAACATCAGATTAGTTCGCACGACAAAAATCGAGTTGTCTGCAAATGCAAAAGTCCTAGGGCAGAGAAAATCGTCCATATTAACTACCTGATTTCATGTCAATACGTTCAATTCTTCCGTATTTGGAGAACAAACGCTCCAAGTCCGACTGTCTAGTCTCGAACTCAAAGTTGCCGCAAAAGATCGGCCTCATGATCCCTCGCAAATTTTACCTTGTGAAAACTGCAAAAGTGAAAAAATCACGCAACATAAAAGTATATTATGCAAGATTGGGTGTTACCTTCAAAATTGATTAATATGCAAGATTGGGCGTTTCCTTCAAAATTGATTAAGAAACCAAAAACCCTTATTTCGATTGAGATAGGAAATTAAAAGAAAAGTGGAAAGATGTTGGAGGTCGGTCGGATCCGATGGGTTTAATAAATATTTGACGTGTCATAGGCCCATTACCTCTTTCTTGTGGATTGGATCTTGAATCTATTAGGCCCGTACCATTTGTTGCTATGCTCTGCACCATTTATGATTGAATCTATTAGGCCCGTACCATTAGTTGCTATGCTCTGCACCATTTATGATTGAACAAACATAAATAGAGAGCCATTTCTTTTATTTTTCAAAGTTAATGGGTGAAATATACTACTCCCTCTATCCATTAATAATAGTCTTATTAATGGACGAAACGGATTTTAATACGCAATTGGTAAAATAAGAGAGAAAAAATGATTGATGTAGTGTTCTGAAAATATTTCTAAAAATGGAATTAAACTAATTTTGATGGACATACCAAAATAAAAAAAACAGAACTATTTATAATGGACAGATAGAATATGCTGCTAGCAAGAAAGGAGTTACAATTACTAAATGGGTGAATGGGTGAGATATACTATTATTTTGCTCAACGGGAGCTAAAATTTGCAATTACACGATAGCAAAAAAGGAGTTGCAATCACAATCTTTCATCTATGTCTTCTTTTCTTTTTCCAGCTGTCATCTATGTTATCAATGTTGGCTGCAGCGTATTCATCTTGGTAGAATACTCGAGCTTCATTCCTCGGAGTAAAGAGGGCCACATTTATTGAACTTTCCATAAGAGTTGCCCTCATAGACCATTCAACTCCACTGATGCTTCAATCAACTTGTAAAATTACTAAGCTAATGTTAGCGTTGGCCTCAGAGATCTCCCAATCAAAAGAAAGTCTGACAAAGCAAAGCTAATCAAATCATTACACACTATAACATTATGTGCAGAACCAGAGGATTGACCTCCAGGCTTTCATCCAAAGTCAATTGGCACGGAAACCTTAATCCACATTCTCAAATACAATTCTTTCCAAAGTGACGTTTATGTCGCCACAATCAGGAACAAACTTATTCACTAGAATCCTCCAAGAATCAGATTTGACCTCCATTTTATCAGAGACGGCAGCACCAACAACATTCAGTATATCAGCTTCACAGCCAGTGCTGCAGAGCCCTTCGATTAAGATAGAGTAAGTGGATTCATTTGGAGAGCACCCTTTATCCAACATCTCCTCGAATATCTTGATCCCTTCCTTTGCATAACCCTTTTTGCAGAACCCTTTAATTAGTAGGTTGTAAGTAAAAGCATTAGGAGGGCAACCCCTTTCTACCATGTCATCCCACAACCTCCCAGCCTCGCACAACTCCCCTCTGTCACACATCCCCGCGATGAGCATGTTATACGTCAAAATACTAGGTATAGAACCCCTCTCAAACTCATCAAACAACTTCCTCGCTTCCAAAATCTTCCCTTCCTTGCATAGCCAATGCACAAGCGTGCTCAGTATCACATTATCTGGGGTACAGTTCTTCACCAACAATAGCTTCCACAAGCTGCAAGCTTCATCAGCCTTCCCTTCCCTGCACAAGACATCTATCACCTTACAACATAAAGCCGAGCTGGGCACATAGTTATTGTCAAGCATATCACCAATCATATTGACTGCTTCCCCCGACTTCTTCACTTTGCACAACGCCTCAATCATGACACTATATGTAACATCATTCGGCTCAACCCTATTCTCCACCATCTCATCCATCACCTTCGTTGCATCAACAAAGTGCCCCAATTTACAAAATCCATCCATCAGAACCGTGTATGTGGTTGCATCAGGCAACCAACCGCGATCCAAGAGCTCATCGAACATTCTCTTTCCTCCCGACATATCACCACGGTCCACGTACCCGGACATAATAGTAGTGTAACTCACCACATTAGGCACCATTCCCATTCCAGGCATTTCATCAAGCACCTTGAGCGCGCCCTCTACATCATCCTTTTTACACAGGGCTTTTAACAATATATTGCAAGTAAACACATTTGGCATAATGTCGAATCTTTTCTGGCAATTTTTGAACATAAGGTATACAGAATCATACTTCTTGTTCTGAACCAAAACATTTAACAAAGTGTTTAACGAACGAACTGACCTTCGCACTCCAAAATCATTAACTTGAAGGAATATTTTGATTGCCTCTTTCGGTCTGCTGGCAAGACCGTAATACCTAATTAGCGTGATGAATACATTTTCGCCGCATTTGATTTGTAAGCCGCGTAATTGATTCAAGAGGGAGGGTATGGGCTCGAAAGCGCGCAAGCGGGAGAGCTTGTGGATAATGGAGTGGTAGGTTTCGTAAGTGTGGTGGAAATTCGGGTGGTAATTTCCGGCATAGTGGAAGATTTGAAGGGCGAGATCGAGATTTTGCTGTTGGGTGATGATGGAGCAGAGGCGCTTGGGGGTGAGTTTTCGTGGCCATGGTTTGATTGGGGGTGTGACGGTGAATGACTCGAGCAGTTCGGATTTGGAGTTTATGCTGGAGATGTGGTGGTTGTCATTGGAGGAGATGGTGGAGAACGGGTGGGCTGCGGCGGTGACGCGGCGGAGAGGGTGAATTTTCCGATAACTTAACATGATGAATACTACCTGCGGACAGAGATGATCTTAATATTTTATACAAACAAACAAACTAATTATCACTTGTCAATAGGAAAGCTTTTGCTTGACTGATAGAATTAATTGATAAAAGAATCCAAACTAATACATTAATTTATCATATTACTCAAAGTAAACATCAGGATAATGATTTAAGAAAAAGTAGTGGCAGCCCCTTCCGGTCGTTCTAATAGGTGAAGGTATTCTTTGAAAACAGAAGTTCTAGTAATTAAATCCACCTCTCCCCTTCCCCGAAGTTAAAAGAAAAAAGTAATAGTAAATAATAATAATAATAATAATTCCATAACAACAGCCGCCCTACCCAACTTTCCATTTATGTAATTTATTCATACTTGGATCTGATCTACTGTGAGCTTTTAAATGGTAGTAATAATTATAGATATATACTTGAATATTTCTTCTATTTCTAGTGTGTCATTGCTTTAAACTGATTTAAGTTTATAAACCAATTACACATCTACCTATACAAATGAAATTGCATACATCTTAAATTTGTGTAACTCATTCCTTCCCAGTACTCCAGTTTCGACGTTGATAATTATTCTCCCAATTCTGAAGGAAATTGCCAAATCATGTGATTGTGGCAGTTGTCATTATTCTAAACTTAATTTGTACAAAAAATGTGTGATTGAAAAACGATACAATTAAGTCACAAGTAGGGCTGGGCTGATTCGGCTGAAACGGTTAGAAACGGAACCGAACCCGAACTGAGCTCAAAAACTTAAATCGAATCACACCGAATTGGCTACTAAAATCGAACCAATAGAACCGAAAACTTGCCTTGTTCGGTTAAAACCAATATGAATAATACGAAGAAGATGAATAAAACATGTGAAGGTATAAACTGTATAAGAAAGTGCAGAATTCCAACATTATGTTCATATCTACAGTGCACTATTAACGCCTAATCAGAGAGATGTTTTTGCAATACAGTTAGGGGTGATAACTGGTCCGGTTCCGGTTAACCGGAACCGGATATCTGGGTAACCGGTACCGGATTTACCGAAATTTTAGGAACCGGAACCGGAACCGGATAAATTATCCGGTTCCGGTTCCGGTTCAGTACCGGTTCTCCCGGTTTACCGGTTATGGAACCGATTTTTATAAAAAAAAAATTAATTTTTCTTTTTAAAGCCTAATACAATTCTTGCCCAACGAAAACATTCATATCAAAGTGGTTACAATAATATGAGTACAATAGAGATTCGCAAAACATAAGAGATTCTCAAAGTCGTTACAATAATATGATAGTTGATAGAATAGAATTGTATTTCGTAAAATTAGGAATTAGAAATTAGGAATTTAGGATTAGTGTTAACCGGTACCCGGTTCGGTACCGGTTAACAAGGTACCGGAATTATGATTTAGGGGTGGTACCGGTTACCGGACCGGAACCGGTATATCCGGTATTCAGGAAACCGGTTCCCGGTCCGGTACCGATTTTCCCGGATTACCGGAAACCGATTATCACCCCTAGCTCAAGTGATGAACCATCTCTACATAAAAATGAGATACTTGAAGTTCGATCTTCAACGCTCGCCCTTGCCTCTACAAAAGCAACACGATTCTTAAAATCAAATAACGATACTGTATCAATAAATGCGGAAAATTGCTCTGGTGAAATTAGTGAATGTTTCATGCTCCAAAAAATGTTTGGATCCATGAGTTAATCCCATTAAAAACCCTACCCAAATGATAATTAGGGCCGGATACCAATTATCCACCAACAGCAACAGGTTTGAATTCTAAAATAAAATTAGATAATAATTCATTATTTGCGTTTCTAATTATATTATTACATGTGTGTGATCCAGATCTATAATTTAGTTTTATATTTTCTTATTTCCTTTTTTTTTTCCTGGTTATATAGCTGGAAATTCAATTTTTTTCCTGGTTATATACCTTATGACATATTGTATTAAATGGTCCAATATGCATTTTGATATATGAATTCCACCTTTTGGAAATTTCAAACTTATCATAGCATTACTTAATTTCACCAAGTACTCAACTTCAAGTAGTAGCATAAGTTATTACCGCATTCGATGAGATATAGTCTAAATGACAAAGTTGATGCACTAAAAATTCTTATTTAGTACGAGATCTTTAGTTTGAGATTTTTTTTTTATTAGAGACCTATTAACGAGTTGATTGTATTTTTATTTTATTTGATTATGATTTAGTATGTAATCGCTTGGTTATTACGCAATTTATTAAAATTATTTCTAATATTTAACAAGTTAATAAATAATATGTATTTTATATCTTAAAACAATTGTAACAGATAATATATGCTGAAATAGTAAATGCATGTTAATATCAGTACAAGTGTATGTTGATTAAAGTATAAGGACATGTGGATATGTAGGAATGCATGGATTGATAATAGAATGACAATTTATAGAGATCAACGGCCGTGGTTGAAGATCTCAAACACATGCTGGGAAGAAGTTATCAAAGCTAGGCTTATGATGTATTTCTTGATGTAATATCTCATCTTCCATTGTAAAAACTTCCATCTCCAGATAGATTCTCACCCGGTCCTCAAACATAATGAAAATGATAATTGATAGATTCTCACCCGGTCCTCAAACTTAAAGAAAATGATAATCGATGGCATTGAGTTTTGAACCTAATACCTATTAGTTTTTATAAGAGTCTTTTACACTAGATCAATCATCCATTTTTAATTAAAGCAACATAAATAATTATATAGTTAAAAATAGAGTGAGGTGGAAGTGAATAATTCATCCTACATATACATACACTTTGTTCCTACTTATTTATACCACACTTCATCCCACATTGAAAAAACATCAGAAGAGAATGTGGTGAAAATGATTATAAATACGATCCTTCATCATAGTTGAAGATTGCCACAAAAAAATTGATTTTTGATTTTCTATAAAAATAGAAAATTAAAATTTGATTTTAATTACATAAATTTTCGTTTTCTTAATAAAAAAATGATTTTTAAATTAAAAAAAAATAACATAATTCCGCGACATGTGAAGCCCACTTCACACCCCCCAGCGACTGGGTGGAACGCATGCCTGTGATTGGATGTGGGAGAGGGGGCGCATGGCGGACCAGCCCTCGCGTTTTCCTTTGTCTCGGGCGTCTCGTCCCACCCCATGCCCTGCTGCGCGGCCTGCGTCTGTCCCATCTCGCCGGGACGGGACGCAGGTGCGGATGCCGTTAAGAACTGCACTTCTCTTTTAAGTCTTGCACATTGGACGGACCGAATTAGAGTTCTGGACTGCTTAGTTCTGGACTGCTTCGGAGTATCCTTTCCGTTTCCTAAACTCTTAGGGGGTGTTTGCTACATGGGTTAACCCATGTCATGATACCTTATCCTGCTTTATTTATTTGTTTGGTAAACATGTTTCTGTAACAGTCCGGCCCGTGTTACAATAAAAGCCCGCCCA
>JAYDZE010253624.1:0-19744 GCA_034509125.1 Monilaria moniliformis
GTGCACAAGTCGGCTATAGGGATGGGATTAAAGTCCACTAGAAATCTCTGATATTAAGATACCCAATTCCCATCTAGTATGACGCTAGGTGCTGAATTCAATGTGGAAAGCTTAATATCTGGAGATTGGAACACATTAAAGAATCATCCCAATGTATGTGTTCAGACCTGCAAGTTAAGGAGGTTGAATTTATATATTCTTAATAACTCTTTTGACAAATTGCATATGCAGGTGCAAAAATAAAAGAGCTACCTATATGAGCATGCAGTTTAGCCGCTTCAAGAAGCTGGGACTTGCCTTTGACATGCTTATAAAGGATAATAACACATGCTAGTAAAATATAGTGTTAAGATAGAACATATAAGTATGTAAACTTTTGTGTACATTATCTTCGTGTATTTACTATGAGTTCCCAGGGTTCAATCCTTAGAGATACCCTAGTATTCAAATATATGGAATATGTAATGTACTAAGTTGAAATTCAATCGTCACGACATTTCATTTATGCAAAAGTTTGAATGTTTGAGATGACTTGTTTTAGTTAATCAAAGATTACACTAAAATATGGGAGGATTGTTGGATATTTTAGTGTAACTGGATTAACTTAATTGACCAATATCGTCATAATAAAACATCATATAAGTTTGGAGGTGCAGAGTGCACGCTTATTTGAATTTATTATGATCTTAGTAGCGAAGCCCCTAAGGGACGGGGATCCGGGGGCAACGCCCCCGGTAGCGGGGTCCAAGGGGCGGCAGCCCCTGGCGGGGTCATTAAATTGATATGGTGAAAATTCATCAGAAATTTAAATTTTGGATTTTCAAGGGACCTTTTGGCAATTGTAGAAAGTAGTAAATAGCTGCTTCATTCCGCCTGATTCATTCCGTCTGGTTAATTATTTCTCTCTGGTTCATTTTCTCAAAAACATCATCACATACTTAATTTCTGAATCTCTGAATTGCATCCGATCGAATAATTTGGTAGAACCGCCAAATTGATTTGATCTGAAAGTGATTACACGCCTTTCAGAGAATCCTATTTTTGTTCGTTTCTATTAATATCCCCAACAGATTCCGCCCGAGCCTGAAATGTGGGCCCAAAAAAACCATCTCCTCACCGCGATAGAATTCTGGTGGTCAGTACATTCAGGCTCCATACTCCAACAACCATCTCATCTTGCTTCAGTTGAATATTCAGCTAAGTTTAGCTGTAAGCAAATATATTGATGTATATTTACAAATTTGAACTATGTTGTGGAAACAAATTTATGGAGGTTATGTAGGCTTTTCCTTGATTTTGTGAGTTTATACAGAGGAAGCGGCTAGGCTTCGCGATTCATTGAAACTTTTTTACGAAGAGGAGCCATCTTTGCGACTTCAAAGATTGTTGAAAGAGGCCATTGCACAGGAAAGGTTTGAGGTATATATATATATATATGCCTTATCCACACCTTTGTTTGATTTTCCACTAAAATTTTTATGTGATTAATCTTATAATCACTACAAAAAGACGCATTTTACCGACGGAATCTCCGACGGAGCGAAATTTGTCCTAGATTATCGGGGGATTACCGACGGACAGTCCGTTGGTAAATTCACCGACGGACTCACTGACGGATTTACGACGGACTGTGGCGCGAATTGGCCCCGCCAATTTTGCCGATAGCATTACCAACGGATTGTCCGTCGTTAATATCAGCGACGGACATTGTCTACTGGTAATCTTTATAATAGATAATTAAAATTTAAAAATTCAATTTACCGACGGATTTGTCCGTCGCGGGTACCGAGGGATTTTTGTCCGTCGCATTGGTTTGTTCGAATTAAAGTTACCGAGGGATTATTCCGTCGGTAAAGGTTATAGTCTTCATCCCTCAGAATTCCGTCGGTAAAGTTCTTATATTGGTTCTGCCCGTTTCTTTTTCCCCTTTCTTCTTCTCCGCCCTAATTCCCTAATTCGCCGTCGTCGTCCCCCTTCGACCGCGCCCCCGTCGCCTATCGACCGAGGCCGCCGCAGCCCGTGCCCTTCCACTTCCCCGCGTCGCCGTCACCTAAGGCCCGTCATCTCCGTCGCCTGTCCACCTATCGAGGCCGCCGCAGACAGTCGTCTCTTCTACCGTGTCCCGGCGTCGGTTAGTTTCCTTTCAATTCTTCGTTCGTGGTATATATTGGGACAAAGATTTATTCACTAGTCGTCCCTGTGTTTTCTTTATAGTTGGTACAAATTGTTCGTTCGTTCGCTGCCGAAAAAAGATTAATGGATGCCGAAAGATAGCAGCTGCTATACATCCCAGAGTGAACTCGAATCTAGGTTAGCTAGGAACAACCTACCAAATTTACCGACGGGCGCTATCCGTCGCTAATAGCGATGGATATAGTCCGTCGGTATTAGCGACGACAGCCGTCCGTCGTTGATTTGCCATCCAACTTCCGACGTCGTCGATGGCAACAAAGATTCAACGGCGGATGAAGTCCGTCGGCAATCCGTCGGTAATTATTTTAGCGACACGTGTATTCGTGACGCGCTCGTTCTGTCGGTAATCCGTCGGTGAATTGTATTACCGACGGATTTCGAGTAAGTACCGACGGAAAATTCCGTCGGTGAAACGCGCTTTTCTTGTAGTTAATGTTAATGAGTTTATGGAGGATATGATTCAACAAATTGGATACACCAAGCGTTAGACACTAAGTTTATTTGAAATTCATGGTAATCCAAGAATTTAGTGAAATGCAAATCCAAATCCAATAAAACAGTGAATATAGTTGTGAAATGATCTTGCCATTTGTGACAACACCTTTCTCTTGTTTAATTTGATCTGAATGGTATCTGTAACTGTAAAAAGGAATGCATTTTTGCAAACTTCTCCATCATACATATGACCCCTGCAGTGATTTCTTTGCACTGTAAGTAACCATTTCTTTTGTATGTAGATGTATCTATGAAACTCCCGCATGCAGCTGCCTATCGCGATGAGTTAAAGAAAATTGCGCCGTATACTCTTTTAAAGTGCTAGAGTGACGCTACAACCTTGGTATGAAAAGCACATTATATTACCTAGTCACATTATCAAGTTTCAAGAATTGATCAATTTGATATGATTCTGTTGGCCTTCTTCATAATCAACTACTTATTAGTGCCCATGTCTTGATCAATATCTCTTAATCTTTTCTGTGGGGAATTAGAGTCTAAGTGAGGAGTGTGTACATTGCAGGTATAAGTCAGCCATCTAAAGGGCTCTACTTTTATGCATATAGGATCAGAATCACCAACCTATCTGATCGGCCCGTGCAGCTTCTCAGATGGCATTAGATCATAATTGATGCCAACGGACGAACTGAGACAGTCCAGTTAAGTTTCCTAGTTTCCACATTTTGTTCCTCAGCACTTCAACAGACTCGATTGTTTGCCTCTTTTCAAGGTAGCATGCTTCACTTTCTCCAGTGATTAAACCTCACGTTTCTTGAATCAGGGGCATTGGGGTTATAGGCGAACAACCGGTTATACTTCCTAATAATGGATTCGAGTACTCATTTTCTTGTCCATTGAGCACGTCGACTGGCAGAATGGTGAGACGCATTTATCAGACATGTGTTGTGGTCCAAAGATCATGCAAACGTGTGTTAGAAAAGTTGATTTTCCAACTGTGATGTTTTTTATCATTATTTGCAGGAAGGTGATTATGAGATGAAGATAAAGTTGGAACTCGGACTTTCAATGAAGTTATTGCCTCCTTTGCGTTGTTCTCATTTGGAGATGATATTAGTCTCGTGTGATAGTTAATTTATTGATTATTTCGAATATGATATATCATCACTCTACTAACTAGGTCAGACAAGGAGAATGGGTAAAATTCATTTACCACTTAGCCTGATTACATATAGGAATCTTGATTAGTGAGGTGAATATATAAATTTAGTGTATAGTTGAATTGTTATATAGACGCTAAGGCTTTGTAGAAATGTTTTGATATAGTGTGTATCTAGTTATGCAAAGTTGTCTTGCATGTGTTACATTACTTTTTATGTTTATTCTACTATATTTTGAGGTCGGAAAATCTTATTTGCAATCGAGAAACATATTACCTGCAAATAACTACTAATATTATGAGGGGTTAAACTTTAACACCCAAAAAAACTAGAATTTTTTTCTATTTGAACTTTTTTATTTTTAAAATGTTAAGTATGTTTTTTTTTTTTTGGTTGAAGGCATCTCTCACATGTACAACATTGTACTAATATCATTTTGACGGCATCACGTGTACAACATTGTACTAATATCATTTTTGGTTGATTATCTATGATATATAATTTTTTAAAATATCAATTTTTATTATAAATATTAATTATGATGTATTATATAATAATAAAATTTTATTTTATAATAATTATTATTAAAATTGTGAAATTATTAGTGAGACAAGATAGGTCACAAATGATTGTAGAAGAGATTACCCCATTCATTTTTTTTGTAGGTGTATAACTAGATGTGACAAAATCAGTCGGGCCTGCTCAGATTTTGGACTGGGTTGAGCTTTAAAAATATAGGCCCAAAAATACTTGGTCCCACAAAACCCACCTAATCGACCTGCTAGGCCGATCGAGCTTTCGGGCTAAAAAGTTTGGAGGTCTCGTGCCAAAAAGCCAGCCCGATAAATTTTTTAATTTTTATCATTAAATGTTTAAGAATTTATTATCTATTTAATCAATAATATTACTGTACTAAGTTAAAACAATAATCAAATTTAAATGTGGTTGATAGGGATTATTGATGATATTTACTATTTATTTTTAGGAGTTTAAATTTGTTTATTTACTACTATTATGGAGTTTTTATTTATTATTATTATGGAGTTTTTATTTATTTGCCGTGTTTGATACTAGTATGATTTTGAATATTTTTTTTACTGATGTAAATTAAATTTCGTTTTGACCTTTTTTTAATTTTTTATAAAATTTGAATATTTCTTTTTTATATTTCAGCCGCAACGACTCTTTATTAAACAAGTATATAATTTTTTTTAAATGGTAACAAAGTGCAACGACATTTTTTTGATTTTTTTCTTTTTTCTTCTATAATATCTACATCCCCACACTTGATTTATCCACCTCAAATTCCATATACTTAATTTCTTTGTTCTTCATTTTCTCTTCTTTATCACGTCTACTCCCAACCATCAAGCGATGATCCAACATTTGTTGTCGCAAGGAATCGATCCATCCGTTTTTGGATATGAGCATCGGCGCATCTAATCCAGATGGTTACGATTCTCCTTGTCTTGGCTCCTCATCCCCACATCTCGACACTATCAATTTATCTGACGAGGCGGAGAAGTCGAGGCAAGAAGCCCAAATTCCATACTTCGCGGAAAAAACTATGCGTATATTTGAAGTATACGTCTACGTGAGTGAAGATGCGATCCTCGGCAACCAACAAAAGGGGTCGTCTTTCTGGGCAAAGGTGGCGAAGAAGTACAACGAGTTACGCCCTCAAGGCGCGCCCGAGCGCACTGCCCGTATGGTTCGGGGCCCTACGACAGAGTTAACCCCGAGGTTGCCAAATTTTGCACAATCTACAACATTATCAAAAGAGAGAGAAGGACCGGCTCAAGTGAGTCTGACGTGTTGAAGGATGCCCTTTCCACATACTTGAACGAAAACAACAAACCGTTCAAGTATGTCAAGACTTGGGAGAAAGTTTGCTTTTGCGAGAAATGGGCGGTCAGCGGGTCGGCCGGACCGGAGCATACAAAGCACAAGGCGGACGGACAATTTAGTACGAGCGGAGATACCGAAGCTGAGGAGACGAGTAGGAGGCGCCCTATTGGCTAGAAGGCGGCAAAACGGAAGGGAAATGGCAAGGCGACATCTTCAACGACCACTGCAGCGTCGAAAGGGATTGGCAAGATCTGATCCTCATTAGATAACACCACCCATGCCGCCTTGCTCAAGTTTTTCTTCGAAGCCAACGCTTTTGACACATCTAAAATGTCGGAGGAACAACTCGAGAACCACCGCCGCATTCTTCAGAATTTTTGAATGAAAAATTAGGGTTTATGATTTTAATTTATGTAATTTTAATACTTTCAATAATATAATTTAGAATTTTAATTTATGTAATTTTACTGCTTTTAATAATGTAATTTAATTTTTTTATTAAAATTATTTAAAATTTTAATTATATTATTCAAATTAATTTAATTTAAATTATAAAATTGACAAATAACATGAATTATGAAATAATTAAAGAATAAGAGATGAATAGTGTAAGAGAAAGTTTTGCGGCTATTGCATGAACTAAAATTTTAAAGAAAAAGTTGTTGTGGGGCAGGCTCTGTAACACCCCTTACTCGATTATTAATTAACCGAATAAGTGGCGTCACGACTAGACAAACTATATACATTTTCTGAATATATTCATGTTATTATTATTTCGATCAGACCAAGGAATCCAAATATTTATATTTGAAATTTAAAACTGATAATCCTGTTAAATACAAACCGTAAATATATAAATGTGTAAAATATGCACAACTGTTTAATCACGACCAATATATGTAAGTTAAAAACCTGACATACCACATTTATATACAACTATTTACTCAAAAGGGACAGTGACTTGACGGGGTCGCAGCTGCTGCATTGACGAGAACCTAATCTGCAAAAGATGGTCTGTAGTGGGGTGAGCTCACTAGCTCAGTAGTATATTGAATATTAGAACTAAATTTCCAAAATTAAATAAACACTATGCAACCTATAGACATAATTATAACCATATCTATTAGTTTATCAGTCAGAACAATAATTCTTACCTCATATCAGACATATATAACTTTTCCAGCAGTAAAATCCAATTTAGAAAGTCACAGTTTTATCAGAACTGAATAACAAATAATCACATGCAGTTTTCACGATTTTCAATTGTAACAGATAATTCATAGTAACATCTTTATAATGCACACATAAACACATATAGCCCCAAAACGTGCTGAGTATTGACATGGGTACACGGACCGATACAGATCACCCAATTGGGCGCAGATCACCTCGAAAAACGTAATTCAGTAAATCAGATCACCACAAAGGGCGTATAACAGTAACAGATCACGCAAAGGGCGTATAACAGTAACAGATCACCCCAAAGGGCGTATGACAGTAACAGATGACCCCAAAGGGCGGATATCAGTAACAAGCGACCTTCGCTTCGGTTATCCAGAAGACGAGTGATCGAATATGCAGTACTGCTGTCCTATGGCAATGCCAACTATACCCAATGAGACACTCAAGCACGGAGCAATAACAGATATATCATACTTTTCATATATTATCAGTATCAAATCATAATTTGATAATCACAGTCAAACAAAATCTTCACGTTTATCACATAATATTCAGATTCGAATAACATATTATATATAGGCACATTATAATTCACGTTATGACATGATACTCAAATTCTAATCACATAAATCACATATTTATATCACAAATCATATTATTTATAATTCATTTATTATATGCAATCGCATAAATTTAATTCAGGAAATAAAGGTCTAGCATTTAATGCACTACCTCGTATAGCAAAATGTCTTGATCAAGCTCGTCTATTCCTGGACTTTATCTTTTCCCCGGCTGCTGCTCGAGGCACGATCACCTTGAATAAAAATATCATACAATCAATAACATTATATATTTTAATCTCTTCTTTTATATTTTTATGCTCAAGTCATAATTATATTTTATTTAATTCTTAGAACATTTTCTCATTTATTGTCATTATTTATTCTTTTAATTAAATATAAGTTAAATTTATTTAACAAGTTTATTTTAATTTTATCAAAGATAAACTTTAATATTTCATTTTAATATTTTTTTAATTTGGACTTAACTATTTGGCCTTTTGAAATGTTATTTTTATCTTGGGTTAGTACTTATTCGGGCTTGTGTTTCTTTTCTAAACAAAAGTTATTTTAGGCCTAATTACTATTTATTCCTAGCCCAAATTGTTAGTTAGTTAGTTTTCTTTCTTTCTTTCTTTCAATTCTTCTAACACTAGCAAATCACCCGCTTCATTTTTTTTCACAAGAGAAGACGTCAACCTCTTATTCTCTCATATGTAAAAATTAAGCAAGATTAATTCCACAAGAATTTCCATTTCCTACTCCTAAAGCTTAGGCCATTTCATTGTCATAGTCTTAACACTTCTATTTTAATTCTTATGCAAAAATTTGACAACTTTTATACATATACAAGCATTCAACCACGACCCCAAATTCTTCTTAAAAACTCTCGGCCATCTCACTACTTCAATCCAAAATTTCCACTTTCTTTTAGTTTATGTGCAAATTTAATAGCTTCCAAAATATACAAGAATAAATCAATTAAGCACACAAATAAAAATCTCAACTTCCACTTCTAAAAAAAAAAGACTCTCGGCTCTTCAAATTTTGCTCATTTCTTTCTAACCTTTTCCAAAAATAATTTCTACCCACCGATCTATCAATATCCCCAAATTTTAGAATTTGATAACCAAAAAAAAGAAGAAAATTGAATAAAAACAACAAATAAAGGATTTACTCTGTGTGTGTGCGTTGTGTGTAAAGTGCATGGACGGAGAAATCGACGCCAGGAAGAGGGAGGAGGCGACGACCGGAGATTACAGCGGTGTGGCGGCGGTTCGGAGAGCAGGATGGAGGCCGAGAAGGGGACGGTGTATGTGTGGCGGAGAGAGACGACCGAAAGAGAGGAAGAGAGATGGGGCTCGGCGGTGGTGCTAGGTGTGAGTGGTAGCTTCCGGTGGTTGTTTCCCCGTGAGCAGAGGAGAGGCTAAGAGAAACAGAGGGTTGTATGCGTGTGTATGTGATAATTTTCAGTGGTGAACAAAAGAGCACCGCTGATAGTGATATGGGGCAGTGACGGCTGTTCAGGCGGTCAGGCAGTGGCGAGGCAGTGTGTGTGGTGGTGCTGGCCGACAGAAGTTGAGAGAGGAACCAAGAAACAAAACAGAAAAGAAAAGAGATAGATGCAGATATGAGTGTGTGTATCAGCCGAGAAAAAGAGAAAACAAGAGAGGTGAGGTGAGGTGAGTGAACAAGATTAGTGTCTCTCCCTAGGCATGACACCTAACCTAAGTACTCATATCCAAGAGAAAAATGTGTCTTGCTAGAAATTAGGGTAGAATTGATCTTTAAATGGACAAATTCTACACTTATTAGGTGTTCATATGCATCATATTTGAAGAATTAGGAACATGAGGTATAAAGATGTTGAAAGGCTGAAAATGCATAGAAAGAGCAAACAAAGTGGGTTTTGAAGTCCGCAAACTGTCAGATGAGTAGCGTCAAATTGTCCAACTTAAAGGTCAGTTCGGTCAGTTTGCCGAAGGCCAGTTCGGTCATTTTGTTGAAATGAGAAGAAAAAAATCTTAATCAGTCGCCGCTACGTTTATAAAACGCGAGAAATCAGATCAGAACATCACTCATCATATTCTACAACTATTCTGAACAAGTTGCGACACTCTGAAATTATGTTGGACCTTTACCACACTATAGAACGAAAGAGAATGGAGATCCACAACCACTTATGCTAGGAATCACACTCTGCTTGCCCTGTCGATCCATACTCAACAAAGAGGAGACGTTTGCTGGATAGAACACCACCTGATTTCAACCTCCAGAGAAGAAAATTTTATTTACTCTTTTGCTTCAGTTTCGTTTTTGTTGTTCATTAATTTCTGGAGTTTGTTTGAAGAACTTTCCAAGTTTAGTTTTCGTTTTAGCTTTTGTTAAATTTGAAGCATTCTAGGTATTTGATGTTTCTTAAGCATTATTTTAACTTGACTGTGTGCTTCCCTGCTTATTTTCGTTTCTTTTTCTTTGTCATGTTTGTTTTTCTTGAAATTATTTGTCTTGATTTTTTGGTTGAAAATGTCTCAGATTTCGTCTTAGATTAGCATAAATGTTGGTCTCATTTTCAGTTTTCATTCTTGTTACTCTTGTTAAGTTTAATTTGTAAGGTAGTAAGTTTCCCACATTTAGTTAAATCTATATTTTGTCTTCTGTTAGAAAAGTGTTTGTTGGTGGAAATGTATTCAGCTCAAAGATTCGTGACTTTCCAGGCTCCCTCGTGGTATCGTGCTGCTTGCGGATGTGGGTTTAGCTGCTGCTTTCACGATTCCTTCCCTTCAGTCTAGCAACCTCTGCTCTCTCTCTTCTCTTAGCAAAGTAGGTTCAAGTCAGACTTTTGTCTTGCTACAAGCTGGGCTCAGGGACTGCAGTCAACCGCTAGTAAAAAATGAAAATAGGTGTGGCAGCATCGTCAAAATCCTTTTGGCTATAGAAAACATTTAGTGAATCCATATGTTCCTCGTCGGTTCGACACCATATTTACCATACTAATCAAATAATATTTTTATAAGTGGAAAACAAATAAATTACTAATCAAATAATACTTTTATAAGTGGAAAACAAATAAATTCTTTGATTGACTAATTTATTCCTTAACGATAGAATAATATTAGCCTATGTCACTCTAAGAAGAAGCCTCGTGTACATCCCCACTAGTGAGGTGTCGAAGAAAGAGATTGAGGGGTTGATGTATGAATGGTAATGGCGTGTGAATGGATGTCCAATTTTCTTTTGATTTTTTTCCATGTATGGACTACACAAAATGAATTGGATTTTTTTCAAACTTTCTCTTTCTTTTTTCTTTAATTAACTCCACAGCCCAACACCCTACTAGAATCCTCATTATTTGTTTATTTTCGGCCCAAATACTTGGCTCCCTTAGTTTCAATACTTTTCTAATCACAAACTTTAATCGAACAAAGCATATTAAATTAAATTAGTTCTATACTTTAATAAATAAATCATTAGGAATTATTTATTCTTCTAAAATTTCCCAAACTAATTTAATTTCACAACTTACACATCGAGCAACCACAACTCAACAAGCGCAGGCGAAGAATCTGCGGGAAAGCGAGGGGGAGCTTCCGGCCGGTCGGAACGAAGGTGGTCAAGAAAATGGGGAAAGGGTCGGCCTCGAGCAGTGCAATTCAACCAACATCGCTGGATCCGGAGACGTCGAGGGAGGCCAACAGAAATATCATGTACAACGTGCTTATGAAGGCATATAACAAAGACACGAGTACTATAACGCCTCAATAATTGGAGATGCATTGGAGATTGATCACCAATCTCCAAAAGAATTTGAGCATGCTACCATAAGATTTTAATATTATTTTTTTTCAATTATGTGATATTAGCATTTTATTGTAATTTTTCTTATTTTGATAAAATTCGTATAATTTATTAAATTGAAAAATTAATTTAATTAAAATATGTAATAAATATAATAAGTAAGAAATGGATAAAAAATTAAAAAATGGGACCGGTAAATATTACAAGAAAATGGATGGTGAAAGAATAGAGGGTATGGGATAAAAAGTGTCGTGGATGACCTTAGTTTTCATAGATCTCAAATATCGATGCCACAAATTCAAAACTTCTGTTCCTGTGGATTGAGCCCTCCCACTGCCACTACCGTACTCCAGCTTGGTAGTTTTCACCGCCTGTCTAGGGTCGAATCCTCGAATTTGATGGCGGATCTAAAAAGCCACCTGCAGATGCTTTAGACCAAATCATTTCAGATAACGCCTCATCCTCTTTCTTATTGATGTTGCCGGCACAGAGTTAGTCGATGTTTATTCCTAGATACCATCCTTGTTTCTTCTCCGTAAAAAAAAGTTCATGACCCGTGGGCCTTCTACCTCCATGTGGCATTGCTCTGCCACGCAAGACGAAAAAGCAACAGAGGAACACAAAACTTGAAAATTGGTGAAAGAAAAAACAATAATAAAGCACAAAGCTAGAACAAAAAAAAAATATCTCTTGCCTACCCTTCGGACTCATATGAAGTAATAGGGTATCATCGCTGGTGGGATAGGTCCATGGTTCTAAACATGTCGAAGGATAGCTCCAATAGGCATGTTGCTGGTTCTTCTTGTATTCCAATCTTCCTAATATCTGAGCTTATTGTGCATACATATTCAGAGAGACCGAGCCCAGTACTCGTAGAACATGGTGCTGAAGAAGATGACCCACCTTGAGGCGTTGCGCTATGCTGAAGAAGCTCATACTGCTCTCTTGCCTCATTTGAAGAGAATTTTTCAGTGGATTTTGGAGTTGTTGTTTTCGGTTTTGGTTTGGTGGGTTGGATAACATTTTTCTTTTTAGGAGCAGTCTTTGTGGTAGAACCGTAGAAGGGGCTGGTAGGGACTCTAGTTGAGTTAATTATTGGTCTTTATAGATGGTGGTGAAATAGAAGATGAACTGAAATCCTTCTCTTGCTGACAGGTTCTTGGGGAAGCCATTTTATACAGATGGAAGGCTAAAGTAGAAAGCTTTCGCAACCCCTCAACCAAAACACAATAACTGACAACACCTAGTAAAAGCAAACAGTTTAGCAGAGTTCTTGCAACACCAACAATCCAACAAATTTCTCTCACTACATAAATTATCCCTCGGTGATTTTTTTTTTCAAAGTGACAACAAATTCCACCTCGATCAACAATTTGCAATACAATAAATCAACCACACGGCTTGAATACAACCCCTCACTCACATCACATACCACAAGAATTCATAGAAGAGATCACCCGCGGGAATTCAAACCTCCAAATTGAGGAGAACAGCACAACAGTTGTTCTAGTGTTCCTCGAGAGATTTCGGCAATTGGGCAACTTGTGGTGGTTTTATCCATTGGGGTCGGCGATAAATTTTCGAGAATTCTTGGAACAGCTATGGTGAGGTATGCGAACTAGGGCTCTGGAGAAAAGTTATGACTTATGAGTGTGTTCTTGGTAGAAAATAAGAAAGAAAGCTAGAATAAATCTTAATGCCTTGAAATTGCTTTTCTCTTTCCCCTTTTTCTTTTTCTATTAAATTATACTAGGGTTGAAGCTCTGTTCCTTTATTTCTCAGCCATATTCTTGTGGCCAGAGTAGATAAGCTAAATAAATGTTGTAGCAAATCACCAAAAGAAGCTCCAGAACTTTAAATTTTCCTGTACACACGATTTTGTCTGCATTTTAGTACTGCAATCTCATCTAGGGGTGCTTAAACGGTTAGTTCAATTATTTGGTAATAAAACCAATTGAGGTCGGTTAACTGATAATCGATAATTTCGGTTTTTGTTCGATTTGGTTATTAGATTTTGGTGTAATCGGTTATCGGTTATAATCGAAAAATCGAAAACAAACCGAATTCAATATTAATAAATCTAACTCTATTAGCATTTTATATTAAAAGCGTATATAGTTCCATGGATGTAGTGCCTTTGTCATAAGTAGAGGTTGCGTGTTCGATCCTTGCCTATGGAAATTATTTTTTACATCCTAAGTTTTCTAACCCTATATAAGGCAAAGAATTGGCCAAACCAAACTCTAGCCGGTTCTTTTTCTCTCTTTTTCTCTAGATATCGCCGCTGCACCTTTTTATCCCTTTTTCTCTAGAAGTCACAACCTCTTCTCCCCACTGCCTTTGCTCTCTCTAAGCACACGCTGCCTCACCGCCGCCTCTTCTCTCCGCATCGCCACCGCCTCTTCTCCCCACCACTACTGATCTCTCTAAACACACACCTCGCTATCGCCTCCTCTATCTAAATTCATGCCGCCTAGCCATCGCCCTCCTCGCCACCACCCCTTCTACCAAATACGCTATCCAAGATGGGGTTCAATGAAGAATCTCTGATTGTAAAGGATCTCATAGGATGATATTTAGATTTAATTCACACAATCTATTCAAATCTACTTCAAAAGCATTTAGACAAGCAGCTGAAGGCAAATAGAGAACCTTAGACATGCTCATAGAGTTTGAATATTAACCTTGTTTGCAGAATCTTCGTGCTTATTAGTATAGTAGATTATTTGCTACTCCCGTCACTCCACTAGATCAATTCAACATTCGAATATTCTGGTACATTCTCTCCTATAATGTGAATATTATGTGGGCAATAATCCTCCAAGCCTAATAAGCGGGGTGGCGGACAAAAATCACCTAAGCACACTACAGGGGGAATGAAAATTCTATGTGAGTGTATATTTGTGATTTTCATCCAACACCCTTTATTTATAGGGATGATAGGCTAGGTCAGAGATTCCAAAGAGAATTAGGACTGGCCTCCTAATTAGGTTAATTTCTTAAGTTGAGCCCAACTTAAATTAAATCCATTAATATTAATTGGCTCCAGTAAATAATTAATATTGCACTGTCCGTTCACATCAACATTACGAATATGACTTCTTTTTTGATTTACTTATTTCCTGTGTTTAACATTTCCAATATTCATTATCTAATTTTAAGCTTGTTGATAGCTTTAGTTAATTAATCTATTTTTCAATAATGGTCTAGTTCAAAATAATATTATATTATATTTTGGAATAAATTCCAAGCCGGCGGGCTTCTGTATAATAAAACTTTTTTCGAACACCTCTTAGGGATATTATCAACTCGAGTCCTCCCGGTACACGATTCTATATACTAACAATAATAACATCGGTAAATATTAATTACCACTGTCCAGTACATCAGGAATTACTTTGGGTTGCAAAAAAATCACACCTATTGATAAATCAAAGCAGTGCATAATCATTATCGTATGTTAAATGTTACTTGTATGATTAAAAAATAAACAATCGTCGAGACATTGTACTTCATTTACACAAAATCGAAGTATGTATCTCACTGTAATCTATTTCATTGTTATACCACACCAATGTCATCAGTTGGCTAATATAGGCGCGACCTTTGGATCGATATTGCAACATTTCACTATAGATTGGTTATGTCTATCTAGGTTGTGAACTTAATTTTCTTCTACAAAGAACCAACTGAAAGATCTTTCGGGATCATGGATCCACTATTCAGTATACAATATAGAAGGAGGACTTTTTTGCATAATTTATTATTATATGCTTAAAAGATAAACACCCATAATATAAAAGGCAAATCATGCGACATAATTATTTTCTTCACATAAACATGGGAATTAAGGTTTTACAATATAAAGCAGTTCAAAACATGTTTTTAAGTATACCAATCCTAACAATCTAAATCCTAGGAACTACAGTATATCGCCGCCTTCTCTCTCTTTTTCTCTCTACCTCCCTCTCTCTCTCGCCACCTTACCACTGCCCTTCTAAGTGTCGCCGATTCTAGAAGCTTCCTACTCAGTTTCTGGTGGGGGCTGATAACAGCAGGTTGCGCACTTCGATTCTTTTCGGTTAACTAACTAATTGATCGGTTAATGGCCGAACTGAAACTCATTTCGGTTCGCTTATAGTTCTCTGTTTGAAAATTTTATGGATAAGTTAACTGACATTTTCAGTTCGGTTATAACTATACCGGCCTATTAACCACCTTTAATCACACCAGATAAACTTATCAACCTCCAAATTTTTATTTAACTCATTTTTTGAAATTTCACCTCCTATACAATATTAATGATATTTGAACTTATAATAAAAAGTAAAAAGAACAAAAGAAAGATAGCGAATTCTTAAAATTGACTTTTGGAATAAAAGCAAATATGTACAAATGTTTAGGTTGTTTTTAAAATAGGGCTTGATTCCCTAGACAACCCAAATTACCACATTTCCATGGATAATTAAAGATGGTGGAGGTCTTATGTCAGTCAACCTCTCCACCCCAGTAATGCTTTACTCTCTGTCCATTGGTTGTGAACTCACGGCCAGAGTTACTTTCTCTCAAATCGATGGCTCAATACAGGCGCACCTTCACAATTGTAAAAGGACAAGACCACCTCGACTTTGACTTCCTAAGATTCGACTCTGAACGAGAATTGAATAGCAAGACCTGTTGTCCCTCTTTAAGGATTCGATGTTGTATCCTCTTGTCATACCACCTTTTGATTTTCTCCTTGTACAACTTAGCATTCTAATAAGAAAAAAACCGCATCTCTTCGAGCTCATTCAGCTGCAACATTCGAGCTTCACCGGCATATTTAAGGACCAATAGGCTCGGTGCTCTAACTCTAAAGGCAATGACATGCATTTCCAAAAATCAACCAATATGGAGACATTTTTCAATTTTTGAGACCAATCCTTACAGCTAGGATTCACTATGTTCTTAGGTATCCCTTCTGTCTTCCTATTCGTATGCTTCACTTGACCATTCGTTTGAGGACAATATGTGGTAGCTATCTTGTGCCTCGCATTGTACTTAGCCAACAAACTGGCAAGTGTTTTGTTTACAAAGTGTGTGCCCTCATCAGGTATTATTGTTGGTTCTTTTTTGTATACTTTTGTTATTTTTTGATGGTTCAGTACATTTTTATTAAAACAATAACAATATACAATTTTAAAATACAATCTACCCAAAATCACAATTTCCTTGCTCAAGAATCCGAATGTATATGCTATTCATTGCTATACTCTCTCTCTCTCTGTGTCTCTCTTTGAACTAATAAGTGTCTCACTTAACTTTCTTCTTATTCGCAATAAGTGTCCAATTTCAAAAAAAAAAAATTAGAGTAGACTATCATGTTCTTCCAATTGTACCCTATTCAATAGATTTCGTACTTTGACTATAACAATGGGTGCATGCATCATGTGAAATACTTTTTTACTTCAATAAAATGAATCTTTAATTACTTATGCGAATAACACTAGCTATGATATGAATAAACATTGTCACTACTTGCAAAAGTTAAGTACCAGTCATTAAAAAATATGAGTTTTACATAAGTTCAAAATAAAAAAAATTAAATGAAGAAAATGATTTAGCTAAATCGTAAATAATTAATCATATGCAATCAATCTCAATCAACCGGCATACAGTGGTTTTGACTCGGACCCATTCCCAACGATGAGGGACACAACTCACCAAAGAAGAGAGAGAATTGAAATGTTTATTCGTGAGTTCATTAGGATTTGGTTCTCATACTTTGATAATAAACAGTTCTTTCATGATTTTGTTTATAAATTTCATATTGGGCAATTGAAAAAGGTATAATTTTGAACATTTGTAGTATTCAGCATTATAGGAGATGGGGAGCTATTTTCATTTTTAAGACAAAAAGTATTGACTAAAATAAAAAAATTCGAAGCATCATAGTACGTAACAATAAATAATTGACAATTCTAATACTTGAAGAAAACAATGAATAAAGTTACAAATGTAAATTTGGCCTCCTTGGTATGTGTTTCTTGACGGAGTAGACTTATATCAAAAGTAATTAATTTGATGGTTTAAATACTACGTTTATCCAAATTTGATTTGGTTAGGACTTGCATAAAGTTCAAATATACTCGTGGAGCTTTAGATCCAGTCCCACTTAAATGGCAAAACATGACAGAAGAAGACGCCTAAACTATTTCACTTAAAAAAGCCCAATAAAAATATTAAAAGAGAACCACGCTAGAAATTTGACGAATATATGATGTTAACTTTCGGCCTTCCAATCTAATTCTCTCTTCCTTTCATTCTTCTTCTCATCATTACTTTTACAACATTCTCCTCTCATGCTAATAAGTTTAAAAAACTCAATAGATTTCCAAATATAGATAAACAGAAATTCATACCTACCTACACCGTGACTTCAGTACGAGAGCTAAACAGCTTCCAAGTTCTACTAAAGGAATTCTATTTTTATCACACAAACTCACAGCAAAATCACGTAAATGAAGTCATGTGCATATCAATCAGCTTTCCTAGCAGAGAAATTAAGTGAATCTCAAGGAAATTGTCCTAACATCATGAACGCAGACTACACAGTAATATCAATAAACTATCAACAGTTGGAAAAATGTAAACGACCAGCTGCTCAGATACTTGCAGAACTATCAACATCATACGAAATGGCACCATCATATGAAAAGCACCAAAGCGCTTACAACCTTAACCAGGTGATTGCCCACGTCCAGTGCGGCCACCTCGTACACCACGACCACGAATTGTTCGGCCACGACCTCGGCTTGGTGAAGATGTAACCCCTCCCATGCCAGCCTGTCTCAAGTGTGCTCGCTGCCTTGCTCTCTCCTGTAGATTAATGGTTGTTGAACCACTGTTCAGAGGCGACATAGGTTTTCCACCAGTGTCCTGTGGGGGAGTCGAACCAGCTTGATCCGAAGATCCAACATCAACAGTAGCAACAGTAGTGCTAGTTGATGCTTCCTCAGAGGGAGGATTGGACGAACCAGGTGTCCTCTCAGTTTCTGCAGTAGAATCTGCAGCATGGTTAAGCTTATCAGAACTGTCAGTTATTGTCTCATTTAAGTCACCTATCTTCTCTTCCTCTAGTGTCTGGGATGGATCAATCTCCCCAGCTTCCAAGCCCAATGGTTCGATACTAGGTGATTTCTCAGGATCTGTTGATTGTTCGCCTTGAAATTCTCCATTTCCTGGCCCTCCTGTCTCATTAATTGTACTGCTATCACCATCATTGTCAGCAAAATCTCCAACCAGCTCTCCCTCCTCTTTCTCACCACCTGACTCTGCAACTATGCGCTGAATATCTTGTTCGGTTTGATCTCTCAGTTGATCATCAGATAGCATAAGGTCAGTTGGTTTCTCCAATTTTTCATCTGCAGCATCAACTGTTTCACTGAACTCTTCATCTGCTAATGGCTCTTCAGTTAGATCTCCTCCAGTGTCAAGCTCATCCTTTTCAACAACTTCCTCCTTACTTTGCTGAAGGTTTCCCACATCATCTGATGATTCTTCAGTGATAACAGCTTCGGGAAGCTTCGTGGGAGCAGCAGCTAGTTCATCACTTCCCACCTGTAGGCTATCTGGAGCTTTTGGCTTTTTAGGTAAAGGAGCTGGGACATCAGAGTTAGTCTCTTCTGAAGTGAGCATCTCCTCTTGCATGCGTTTACGTGCAGATGCTGTTGTGGGAGCAGTTACAGTTCCTTGACTTTCTGTACTATGGGATGGTAATCCGGTATTAGATTCGTCTCCTTCTGTCATTTCCGCATCCCCTTGAGGATCCTTAGGCTTTGTAATATTAGGACGAACAAGCTTCCTTCCCATTTTAAGGCTTGCCTTTGTTAAAGCAGGTCTTCTCTCTTTCTCCTCAGCTCTTGCCACGGGAACACTGGCAGCAGGAGGTTCAGGGGTTTGAAATGATGGTACTGCTTGACCAGTGGGAACTGCAACAGATGTTGAATTATCAAGAGGTGGAGCATCTGTCGTGGTAGAATCAGGGTCAGTACAAGCTGGCTGTGCTAATTGTTCAAAATTATCTACAGCCTGGAAATAGGCGGAAGCAAAATCTTCCAATATATTACTAGAGAAATGTTGGACCCCGGATGCACTTTCTGATTGACTGCTTTCAGGGTTCTTTATTTTTTTCACTTCATCTTGAAGAGTTTTCAAAGCTAATTTATGCTTTGTAAGATCATCTGATAGTCTCCTCTTCTCTTGAGTGACATTTTCATGAGACTCGATTATTGTTTTCCGGATCTTTTGAAATTTTTGCTTTTCTTTATGATGATCTTCTTTTTCTTTCTTCAGATCATCTCTTTGCCTCTCTACTGTTCTTTCAAGAATTTGTATCCTCGCATCTTTCTCCTTTTCCCTCAGCATCTGTTCTCCTCCAGAATCGACAGTGGTTCGTTTTACAAGTTTAGCCTCCTCCAATTGTTTGGACAGGGCCTGTCTAGCCTCCTCTAATTGTTTGGACAAAGACTGGACCTCTTTGCTCATCTCATCTTTTTCCTTTACAAGGTT
>JAYDZE010253735.1:0-19736 GCA_034509125.1 Monilaria moniliformis
TAAGTTTGAAAACTAAATAACGAGAACTCGCTAATTTTCGGGTTGACCCTATGGGTTCGGGTTATCTTCGGGCCAACTCTATCGGGTTGCGGGCTATTCGGTTTAGGGTCATTCGGGTTGAGGTTTTTTTCGGGTTGTGATTTTTGAACCCTAACCCTGTCGGGTTGTCGGGTTAATCGGGCCAACACACGGGTTTCGGGCTAAATTGACATCCCTAGAGGTGGATAGGCACTTCATCAAGGAGAAAATAGAATCGGGAGTCGTCGAATTCCCATATGTTAGATCCGAAGACCAATTGGTGAATATCCTAACCAAAGTTGTCAATACCAAAAGCTTTACAGATGTTCTGTGCAAGTTAAGAATCGGGAATCCCGTTACTTAACTTGAGGGGGAGTGTTGGAAAAGATTACATGAATCACAATTGAAAGGCAATAAGGATCAGTGCAATATTGTAATAGAATATAATTTTTTCTTTCATTCTTACATGTTATCCTTACATAGAAATATTACACCTATAAGAAGAGTTGTAGTACTACACGATCAGTATCAATAATACAATGTTTTCCCCTACTTCTAGTCTCTATACAATGTTTCCTCCACCATTCAACAGTGAGGACATTTCGTCTAAAAGCTATCCTTGTATTGCCTAACTAACAAGGAACAAAGTGAAAAACAGTTTTAAAATAATTCATTATAACTTAAAGAAAGAACTGTAGAGAGTACATAAGGAATGGAATCATCACGAGAGTGCTAATGGCTTGCAGAATTTTCGAGAAGCTAAATTTTGAATTTAAGGTTTGAGAAAACAGCGGATTAACAACTATTACTACTTAAAAAACCTGAACTCCACCTTATTTAGAAGACCATTTGGCAGGAGAAAACAATGAAACTAGATAGCGCTACTTCATTTTGTATCGTGAGAAGAAATACTTCGAGACATCTGCAGTTTGGTGGAATCTCCACCTTGCAATTGTTATAAAGAATACTGAAACTTTAAACTAAGTTCCATATCTCACGAACCCTGAAATTTCCAAAAACATAAGACAATCGAGAATTGATTCTCACCCTTTCAGTATATAAGAAAGCAATAAACGAAGCATATCAATAATGCTGAACGATAGCCGGAAACAATTAAAGCCTTTCTAGC
Source organism: Monilaria moniliformis (assembly GCA_034509125.1). Lineage (NCBI taxonomy): Eukaryota > Viridiplantae > Streptophyta > Magnoliopsida > Caryophyllales > Aizoaceae > Monilaria > Monilaria moniliformis. Next base: position 1,148 of record JAYDZE010253735.1, read on the forward strand.
ATAGATTAAGGATTGTTGGAGTACCAAAACCCCAACAACACTCAACCATGAAAATGCACCACAATCACAACAGTGACATTTTATGATTTTAAGACTGCAAGGTTTCCATTTCAACTAAGTTCCTGACTTTGTTTTCTAGAAACTCACTAGCATTTATACTTGTTCACCTAGATAATGATTCCAATGCAACAATTTAGTTTATACCAATACAATTCCGATAACATTCTTTAACTTTTATCAAGTGCCACTTACAATTTCAATAAAGGGGCAACTTCAAATATGCAACAATTTTAATTTCCCAATTTTAAGATTATTGTCAAATGAGTGATTCAATTAACATCTGCGTTCTCTAACTTGCGCAATTCTTCAATCACCATCGCAGAAAACGACATCACTTACAAGCTCCAAACAAAAACTTTACCCAAAAAGGGCAAAACAACTCAATCCATCAACCCAACACATAATTCCTTCAACCAATCATAAAAAATGGGAAAAGTGCAAAAAACCATTAATTAGCAGGAAAAAAAAAAATCAAAACTAACCAAGAGATGATAGAAAACAATAGGATCAGTAGATTAAGAAGCCAGTCAGATTAAATTTTAAAGTCTGCGTTTTCTTGGATGTCTGTGATGATGATTAGGGAAATTGTAGGATTACGAAATAGGAAACAAGAAGAAATTAGAAATGTGATGTTGATTATGTGGACATGTACTATATAATTCATTTCGTTGTTTTACATGATTTAATTCATGTCGCTGTTTCACAAGATTTTGGTTTTTAGGCGGACGTACTCAGTTGATGAAGAAAGAGAGACAGATGAGAGAGCTAATGTGGCTCTCCGCAAACCCAATGTTTGTATAGTTCTTTAACTGAACAAATGAAATACGAGTTTTTTTTTAGTGGTAAATTATTGGTGGCCGGTTTTGGCTCTTCTCTACCAAATCTTGATCATGAAATTTGTGTGTGATATTATTTTTATCTCGTCGTTGGAGATGTTACCAGATTCATGAAAAATTAGCGCCACGTGGTGTGGAGAAGTTATATTACGTGAAAAGTATTTGAGAAGATCTTTCTTATAAAAACTAGGTTTGGAAAAACGGATATCCGCGGGTACCCGCACCTAGGGGTGCTTAATCGGTCGTTTCGGTTATAACCGAACTGAATTGGTCAGTTAACCGAACCAAAAAGCACTCCGTTCCGCGAACCAAAACTGAACCGAATTCTGCTTCGGTTAGCTCACTAACCGATCAATTAGTTGGTTAACCGATAGGAAATGAAGCTAGAAAAAATGAGGGAGACGAGGAAGGGGAAGAAGCGGAAGCTGGAAGGCCGGAGGGAAGCGAGGCCACGAGGCGCATCTGGAAGGCCGGAGAAAAGCGAGGCCGCTAGGCGAATCTGGTTCACCGAAAGGAGCTGAAGTTGAGGCAGAGGAAGCGAGGCGAGGCGGTGGAGGAGACGAAGAAGTGCGAACGGAGATGGAAGGGCGTGGTGCGGCAGCCTGTGTCTCTGGCTCGGCGAACAGAGAACTGAGGCAACCAGCAGAGGAGACTGAGAGACCGGTGGGAAGTGGTGTGTGCTGAGGCGGCGAGACGGGCATGCAAGGCAGTGGCTAGGCTGGCAGGCAAGGTATGCCGAGGCGGTTGCGAGGCAGCAGCGATGATGACTACGTGCATGACTGCGGCGATGTGTTTTATATTTTAGGACTTGTTTTTTACTATATGGGGCTTTAGTTTTAAGATTAAATAAGCAAAAAAATAAAAATAAATAAATAAATAAAGAATGCAAAAAATAATGCCAATGAGTTGGCTCCATCCCTAACTGTTCTTGTCTCTTAAAAATAATATTTGCTTGTTCATATTTGAAGTACTTCCGTTGAATGAGATCATAAATATTCTTTGTGTTTATCATTACAATTTTATTATCTGATTCCCACATTCGAAATGCATTAGCTTGCTTGTTTGCTTTAGTCGCCTTATGTTTTTGTTTCAATCTTTTACATTTGTACCTGCAAAATACGATCTTTTATTTTTGATGAGGTTTCCATAAAATCCACGATTCTCTTATTTCCTAGTTCGAGCTTTCAAAGAACTAGACATATCTTCGACTGTTTTCTCTTATTATTTATTTTTAACACCATCTGGGCGATGTGGTGCTTCACAACCCATCAGGTAACATATGAGATTATGGTAGTGTTTCAAGTTGGAATGTAGACCTTTGTTGTCAAGAGTTTTTTAGTTACAACCAAACTTCACAAAATCTTTCATAATGGACCACACAGTATGTCATACAAGGGAAAAATAATAAAATGTGGATTATTATTTAGCTGATGGAATATATTTGAGGTGGTCCACGCTACCCGCATTCCGCAAATATAAATCTTGCAATGAAACATAAATCGTGTAGGAAAGATGTGGGCGTGCACTTGGAATTCTCTAAGCCGATTTCTTGCAATGAAATATAAATCGTGTAGAAAAGATGTGGAGGGTGCATTCGGAGTTCTTCAAAGACGATTTGCAATTGTTGCAAATCCAGCTCGATACTAGAATAAAAATCATTTGGATTATATAATGAAAGCGTGCATTATATGCATAATATGATTGTTGAAGATGAACGAGATCTTTCTGCACAAATTGAAGATCAGAGAAGTGCCAACTTCATATGTTGAAATAGTTGTTAGTGAAACAAGTCATTTTCAAGAATTTCTTCCATGTTATAGAAAATCAAAGACAAGATGGTTCACTTTGCACTTGGTGATGCATTGGTCGATCATTTGTGGGAGAAATATTTGAATTTAGAAAATTAGTTGCTATTATCATATAATTTATATTTAATTTGTTGGGCATTATATAATGTAATGTTATGTTGTTGAAAAAAATGAATCGTTTTGTATCTTAACTATAGCACTTTATTAAATAATTTATTTAAAAAGTATTAAACTTTATATTTACCTATAGTTAAATATGACTAAGCGTAATATAATTATATGTATATATATGACATATAATAATTAAATTAAAATTCAATATTAGAAATCATAAAATGAAATATTCTAATGTAGAATAAAATGTAAAATTAATTGTAGGACATGAGAGGATCTACATTTTACTTTAGAAATGTAGACTTAACTCTATCATATATTTTGTTGTTGGAGATGCTCCAATATTTGTAAGTCATGTGCCAATTGAATGGGCTTTTAGGCCTTTGGGCCTTTTATTCAAGCTTATTAGGCTAAACAAAGTTATAAACAAGTATATCAGGAAGTCGATTTTGGGCAACTCTATCGCAGTCGAACTATTTTGGGTTGGAGGCAATGGACTAAAAGTTTTTGGTCTCAATCCTTATTTTGTCGCTCTCTACAGATGGACCTGTTGATTTCTAGCTAATTAACGGTCAACCCCGGACGCCGTGATCCCGCAGACAAACCGACATTCTACTAGACCAGGGTTTCATATAAATAGTCACGAAGAATTGAAGAACAACAATGGCGGCAAAGATTTCAACTGTCAGTTTTGTGAAGAGAAACTAACAAAAATAATTTAATGGGAGTTCACGGCCTCTGGGAACTCCTAGCCCCCGTCGGCCGCCGCGTCTCCGTCGAAACCCTCGCCGGCAAGAAGCTCGCGATCGGTAACTCCCAACCGAAGCCCTAATTTCGTGATCAAACTAATTTTCTTTTTTCGCACACTTATTATCCTCTCTCTCTCTTTCTCGCTCTCTCTCACTCCAGATGCGAGCATATGGATGATACAGTTTATGAAGGCAATGCGGGACGAAAAAGGGGAAATGGTGAGGAACGCCCACATATTGGGGTTCTTCCGTCGAATTTGCAAGCTTCTCTATCTTCGAACAAAGCCGGTTTTTGTGTTCGACGGCGGCACGCCTGCTCTCAAGCGGCGCACGGTCATCGCTCGCCGCCGCCAGCGTGAGAATGCCCAGGTTAAGATCAGGAAGACTGCGGAGAAGTTGCTACTCAATCATGTGAGTTCCTTTTATTAGTTTAGAATTCGTCGTTTATGTTGATTAATGGCTATGAAGTGGGATTCCTTGAAGTGATTGCACCTTGTAGTTTACTGTGTGCAAGAGTAATTGTGTAAATTTTTTGTTGATAGCTTAAGACAATGAGGTTGCAAGAGTTGGCGGCAGATCTTAAAAGTCAGAGGCAGGAGAATGATATCAAAGGGAAAAGGCCCGTCGAACTAGAACCTGGCAATGAGCCGGGAAACAAGAAACAAGGTGATGATGATGTGGCTGCAAGCCGTCAAGAAGAGTTAGACGAGATGTGAGTTATGCTAAATGATTGGTTACTTATTGTTGTAATTCAATGTAAATATAGCATGACTTTTGTTAACTAGTTGATTTAGGTTGGCAGCTTCTATTGCTGCAGAAGAGAATGAGGGTTTTGGCATTGGTGCATCAACATCAAGTGCTCCATATGATGAACTTTTTGATGAGGACGATGATGAAGATGAGGAAATGATACTAGTAAGTGTGATTTGTGATTGAACTAGGCATAAGAATCTATCAAGTGGCATGGCTAACTCTCTCTCAAAATGTTTTTTTCATGGTGCTTCCATTTGTCATATTTTCTTACAGCCCGAGGTGCATGGTAAAGTTGATCCTGCTGTTTTGGCTGCTTTGCCTCCGTCGGTGCAACTTGATCTTCTTGTTCAGGTGGTTTTCATCTTCTTATTGTTGAGTTCTGTCTATAAATGCCAGTCTATGAATCATGAATATTTTACCATATATGTCAATGTCCTGCTTACAGATGAGAGAGAGAATCATGGCTGAGAATAGGCAGAAGTATCAGAAGGTCAAAAAGGTATGAACAGCTCCCATAAAGCCCTCAAATATGCCCTTGTTTATATATCATATATTATTATGTATAGCCAGATTTACTGTGTGCTGTTTCTTTAAGAACCTAAGTTTCCTGATGCCATATTTATTTTGCATTACTGCTAATATTTTAGTAATAAGTATATTAAGATCTCATTTACCACGTGGAGCCTTCAAGAGTTTTTCCTATTTTCCTTTCAATTCATATATGTGTGTTTATGTATGTTTCTTGGCTGGTTTAGGCCCCAGCGAGGTTTTCGGAGTTACAAATAGAAGCTTATCTCAAAACAGTTGCTTTCCGCCGTGAGATAGATGGGGTCCAGAAGTCTGCTGCAGGGAGGGGCATAGATGGCGTGCAGACATCGCGAATCGCATCTGAAGCCAATAGGGAATTTATTTTTTCCTCATCTTTCACTGGGGATAAAGAGTGCGTATTTTTGTATATTAAACTTTGCGCTTTTGTAAAGCAATTTAGTCGATTTTTTTAATGCCTTCAAAATAAACACCGTAATGCTTTATAAATGATATTTTTTTCTTGATTTTACCAGAGCCCTTACATCTGTTGGACAAGTGAGAAATGGAGGTGATCAAAGTCAGCCCCCACCAGTAGTGTCTTCTGCTAATGCTGTCAATATAGATCAGCGGACCAAAAAATCTGATGTGGCAGCTCAGCCAACTGTGGCTGATTCTGAAAAGGCATTTCATGATGATGTTGAGACTTATTTGGATGATAGAGGTCGTCTCCGGGTCAGTAGGGTAAGAGCACTTGGGATTCGTATGACACGAGATCTGCAGAGGAATTTAGATTTAATGAAAGAGATGGATCAGGAGAGCACAGAAAACAATGAAAAAGGATATAATGAATCTCCCACTACTAGGAATTCTCCAGGTGCTCTAGATGATTCACATCACAGAAACCCGCAGCTGGAAGCTACTGTTATGAATAATGGAACGAATAATGAAGGTGACAAAATCGGGGAGCCTGTACAATTAAATGGGGCTTCTTTTCAGATATCTTTTGAAGCTACAACAGAGCCCGATGGATATAGCGACAATGATGATAATATATTTGCTCTTCTGGTAGCTGGTGACCCAATTACAGACTTTTCTGTTGAGAATTCCATGATATCCAAACAACCTTTGCATACTACTTCAGATAATGAGTGGGAGGACGGAGTCATTGAAGGCAAGGGTACGGAATATCAGAATGATGAGGAAGAAGTTGAGTGGGAAGAAGGAGATGAAAGCCAGAAACATTTTTTAAAGGGAGCTCCGGAAGAAGCATCTGCTCTTCAGGAGGTAAATAGAAGAAGAAAAGCGGACACAAAGGTTGATAGATCCATGGATGACGTCCATGAAAATCATGCATCAGAAGGAAAGAAAAGGACAGAGTGTCTGAATGTAGGGGACATGAGTGATGAGGGAGAAGTCGAATGGGAGGAAGGGTTTGAAGACATTCAATTGAAATCTTTGTCTTGTCCAGGTGAAAGCAATATAACTGTTAGAAAGGGTGCCATGGAAGAAGAAGCTGCTATGCAGGAAGCAATTAGAAGAAGTTTAGAGGATATAACAGGTTGCAGACAGATGATGGATTTTCAGGAAAATCACTCGTCAGAAAGAGCTAGAGGAATGGCTGGTGAGATTACCGATTGCATATTTGCCAATCCGGGGAAAGAGGGGCCTGTGGTTTCCACCTCAGCGGACGATGTACACCGAACTTTTGGCTCATTGAATGACCTTGATAACATTAATACAGAAACAAAAACTTCTTCATTTGTAGTACTGAGTCCTGAAAAAACCAATTTAGACTCGAAGTTTTTGAATCAAGATATTGGTGAAAGTGGATCTTTGGCTAGAGAGGTACTTTTGGGTACAGACAAACTCCCTGTAGGAGATGCTAAAAAACAGCCATTAGACACTTGTAGTGAAGATAATGATGGGTATGTTATGAAGAAGCTAGTGGATTTTTGTAGTGAAAAGGTTGCACATAATATGAGTAGCTCTGCGTTCACTGGTTCATCACATGACAGATTGCATAATTCTGGTTCTGCTGATGCAAAAAACATGTCTCAGGCAGAGTTAGATGTTCATTTGAGCAGTACTGATAATCCAGGAAAACCTTCTGCAGATGATTCAGTTATTGGTTTAGATGATTTAACCAAAGATGAAATAGATAGCAACTTTTTAATGGAAAAAGAAGTTAAGAGGAATGATTATCAGGATCCCAAGATTCTGGAGGATCGTTTGGAGGGAGAAATTTCAATTCTAGGTAAAGAACGTGAAGAACTAGGAAATGAGCAGCGGAAGCTTGAGAGAGATGCAGGATCAGTGAACAATGAGATGTTTACTGAATGTCAGGTCTGTTTGTTGGGCCTGTCTATGGTTTTCCTACTTTCTTATAGCATTTGAACATCCACAATGATAAGAAACTTGGGTTTCTCAGTATACTCAAAATTCTCTTAATTTCTGAACCTGCATACAATTAATTATCATGGCCAGTCATGTGTTTATGGTGTCTCTTAAAAAACTACAGCAGTATTTTGAAGGTCACCTGATGCATAAGATTCACTAAGACAATCTTTTCCATCCTAAAAAAGTTGTGGTGTACTTGACATTAGCCAGTTGGCCATGTGCCCAACTTCGTATTGGCTTTTGACATGCAGTAAATATAAATGTCTCGGTGTATGCTAATATTGTGCTAATGCATGTAACAATCAAAATGGAGTTGAGTGTTGAATATGCCAGAAGTTATGATCTTTTATCTTGTGCTTCTTTGCTGATATGACTTGTTGTTTTGCATTCGAGTTCTGAATAACTTTTTATTATTTTCCCTGGCAATCTCAAAATGAAACTCAAGGTAGAGGTTGATTGTCACATCATGTATAATAGGAATCCTTGCCTTGATTGTTGATTTGGCGCGTTGATGTTGATTATGCATGAAACTTTTGGGCACTTTTTTTCACTATTTTTGGGCTTTTTTTTCTTAATTTTTGTATGTCCTTATTTGACTTGCAGACATTTCTTTTTAATGCAGGAGTTGCTTCAAATGTTTGGCTTACCATACATTATTGCACCAATGGAAGCTGAAGCTCAATGTGCTTTTATGGAGCTGTCAAATCTTGTTGATGGTGTGGTAACTGATGACTCTGATGCATTCTTATTTGGGGCTCAGTGTGTGTACAAAAACATCTTTGATGATCGCAAATATGTAGAAACATATTTGATGAAGGTGATCTTGTAACTTATTTACTATAACTAACTATTTTGTAGGTATTAATGTTGTCCATAATTATATCTCCTGAGCTTGTGATTAACTTTTCATCAATCAGTTTCCTGTTACATACCACTTTGCTTCAATATTTCTATGCCATGGTAAAGTTGTTTTGGTTAGCTAGAACTCATAGAAGTAGCTGGACCACATTGACCTTTTTGTTTAGCAAATTTATCTGTTTTAAGCTTTAGCATTGGTTTTGAGTCTTCTGACACTTGGCCGGTTTCTAGGATATTGAGAATGAGCTTGGCTTGGATCAAGAAAAGCTAATCCATATGGCATTGCTTCTTGGAAGTGATTACACTGAAGGCATTAGGTAAAGTTGCCATCTTCTGTAAATAATGTTTCCATTACTTGTTGTGTCAATAGAGTTGCTGATAGAGTGAATATGAAACTAACGAAAGAACAGAGAAAAGAAACTAACCCTCCTCTGAAGAGAAGCCACTCCTCCGAAGAGGCCACAACGTATTTATTGAACTCAAAATTATATTTCTCAATGATGAAACATAGGAAACAATAGCCCTATAACCCAACAACTTAATATCAGAAAATCAACATAATAAGAGACTCGGACTAATAAAACACGACTCAACAATGACTAAAGAGATATCTAATTATTACTACTGCACAGCTATTAGTTGCTTCACAAAATCTTTTGCAAGAACTTTGCTGGTTCACCTCTTAGTTTCATTGCATTGCATATTAATCTCTTGTAAATATTGCAGTGGTGTCGGCATTGTTAATGCCATTGAGGTTGTTAATGCTTTTCATGGGAAAGACGGTCTTCGTGAATTTCGAGAGTGGATTGAATCACCAGATCCTAGTATCCTTGGAAAATTAGATGTAGAAGCAGGAGGTAACTCGAGAAAGGAAGGATCAAAAGTCACTGACGATGCTGAAAGGAAAAAACAGATTTTCAAGGATAAGCATGTAAAGTGACTTGCTTCACACTATGATCCAAATGTTTGTTTATGCTAATGATTCTCATTTTCTTGGCATATCAGATTTGAATGTCCTTTATCTGTTACCTTTGCAGAGAAACGTGAGCAAAAATTGGCACGTCAGTTCTTCTTTTCCAAGTGATGCTGTGATTTCTGCTTATGTTTCTCCACAAGTGGATAAATCAACCGAACCATTTGCATGGGGAAAACCAGATCTATTTGTTCTTCGCAAGTGAGTCTTGATCTATCACTTCTGTATTGAAGGGCGAATATGTAATGAAATGATAAAAATTTACCATTTCATTGAATTGGCACCTAGATTGTGTTGGGAGAAATTTGGCTGGGGCGCATCTAAAGCAGATGAGTTGCTGCTACCAGTGCTGAAGGAGTACAACAAGCATGAGGTGATGACCTTTTCTTTTGCTTGCAGCCTTGTTGACACATACTGTAGTAGAAACAACGAAGGCACTTATGGTACCAAAGGAATTGTGTGTGCATAAAAATGGAGTGAAATGACCGAGTCCTTAACATATTAAAAGCCTCTTCTCATGTTTTTGTTATCAAAGTTTGCCTTGTCACTCAATTTTCACATAAGAACTGCCTGTTCTATAGATGTGACACTCTTGTTTATCTGGGTCTGTTGATACAGACGCAACTGAGATTGGAAGCATTTTACACATTCAATGAAAGATTTGCCAAAATCCGGAGTAAGAGAATAGAGAAGGCTGTCAAAGGAATAACGGGGTCTAAATCTTCTGCTGTGATGGGTGCAACGCCTCAACAATCATCCAGGAAAGGCAAGAAAAGAAAAGTGGCGCTCAGTGAAGATGAAGGAAACCAATCAGAAGTTGATTCAGCAGGAGGGGATGGTGCTGCTACCACAACAAAACCAGCCATTGAACCGCTGAAAAAAGGACAGATGAGGAAAAAGAATTCTCGGAGAGTGTTGGAAGAATCTATTGGTGTAGACGGACATGATAACTCCAGAAGTGAATCACGTGGTCAGGGAAGACAACGGGGACGTGGCAGAGGGCCAAGAAGTGGGAGAGGAAGGAAGAAAGCTGATACTGGTACCAGCTATGACGATGCCAGCAGTAGTGAAAATGGTGAAGAAATGCAATTCCACACATCAGAAGAAGCTCCTCAATTACGAAGGGTATGCCATTTGTGTGTGTTTGCTATCAATTTAGTTTATCATTTTTAATGAAATCTTTTTGCCTAACTTCCAGTCAGGGCGACCTCGGAAATCTGTGAACTACAACGCGGGTGCACCTTTCACGGAAGAAGGTGCACCTTTCATGGAAGAAGAAAAAGAAGATATAATGTCGAAGGAGGATCAAGAAATTGGCAATGCAGTAAAGATCATCCATGATCGTCTAAACAAAGGCGGTGACATTGCACTGGAGGAGGCAGAACTGACACGTGGGATGGATGAGATTGATTTTCAAACAAGAGAAGACCCTTCTGGCCATGGCCAAGAATCGAAGGATTATCTTCAGTTTGGAGGCGGATTCTGCATGGATGAAGACGAAGATGATGATTCAAACAGCCATGCCACGAGAGAAACAATGCTCGACAATCTCACTGATGCTGATCTCATTCTAGAAGAAGATCGGGAAAGCAATCTGCCAGTTGCTACGCCAAGACCTTTGGATGAGGACACAGGTATGCCCGATAACGCGTTAGACATGAACGACGACACATCAAGAAGTGACACTGTGGGTGATCCTGAGAGCTGCAACGTGGTATCCCTTCGTGCAATGCCAAACTTGAGAAAGAAAAGGCGAAAAAAGTGAGGCTGTGTGTTCCTCTGTGCGCTTCTTTTGCAGTAGCTTACTATTTCCGACCAGCTGATGAATTAGAGAAAGGACTATGGATGGCATATGATAGGAAGAAAACTGAGTTCTCGTCTCGTCTCATCTGTCATCCTCGTTCTAACTCACTTCTCTTGTGTTAATAAAAATTCTCACTTCTCAACCCTCAATTTTTCACTTCTCTACTTCCAATTTCTCTCTATTTGTGCAAGTTGTGCTTACTTTTACTTTGCAATATCAAATATCAATTATACTCGCACACATTTACACTACATACACATTTACAATATCAATATGTTTTCTTCTCGTTCTAACCATGCTGATATGGGTAAAGTTGTTGCCAAAAATCAAAGTGATGATGCCTCTCGTATAAGATATGGGTAAAGTTGTTGCCAAAAATCAAAGTGATGATGCCTCTCGTATAAGATCAAAGAGACCATCACGCCGAGATGCTCGAGATCAATTTAATTTATTAGATCAACAACTCGTTGCCCGAATGCAGGTAATAAGTTTGAAGATTGTATAATTTATTAATACCTAAAGAAATGTGATTAGAATATAATATAATAATTATAATACAATACATGATATGTTGTAGGCGGAAGAATATGCTGCAGCTGATGTACTGACGGGCATAAATTCCATGAACATCATGAACAACCTCAACCCCAACATCTCTCAAGAAATGCCCGAGTTATTTTTCAACACAAGTCCCGATGACTTCAATTTCTCGTCTAGTGACGAGGTTCAACAACTTTCAACCTGGGTGAACAATGTCAATATTCACTCGGTGTAGAAGAAGAAGAATAAGAAGAAGAAGAAGAAGAAGAAGAAGAAATGATACCACCACCACCACCACCAAAGGAACGAAATAAGACATCGAACATTTTCGTAAACCATTTTAAGAAGGTGGAAAAAAAAGAGATTTCAATTATCACCCTGATGCTCTGAAAAAATTCAGTGTGTATTGCAGCTATTGCAATGCAAAGTACAAATTTACACACGGTGGGGGATGCGGTACGTTTATAAAAAACATGGAGAAACATCACCAGGTCGAGTTTAGGATAGGCTCAACCCAAACTCAACTAAATTATCAACCCGCCACCCATATGGGTTTCTCACAAACAGGTACGCTTTCTCTTTTCAAATACGACCATAAGGATGCAACTGACATAATGACTAGATATGCTGCTATGAAATATTTGTCTTTTAATGCATATGATAATGATAAATATATGAATATAGTGTAAAAAAATGGATATAATCAATGTGCTAAAAAAATAAGTCGAACTTCCTTAACTAGATCTATGGTAAGACAATGTTTTGACAAAAAAAATTAAATTAGCAAAATATTTAGTGAACTTAGATCACAAAATTTCTATTTGTTCTGATGTGTGTGCTGATGCATACAATAAAAACTTTTATATGGAGATTATAGTTTATTTTGTAAATAATAGTCGGGGTTGAACAAACATTTGATTGTATTTAGAGAACTTCTATCACTACATATTGCTTAAGCTATAGCTCAATCAATTGTTCAAGTTTTAAATGAATTTTAATTAATTAATAAAATATTTTTTGTTGGTTTTTGATAATGCCTCTACTATTTTGCTAGTATTTTTGCTCTAATTGATGCATGTGCCCCTATAATTAATGGACGATATTTTCATTTTAGATGTATATGTCATATTTTAAATTTATGTGTACAAGTTGTCTTATATTTGTTTAATAACTATGTAGAACCAATTAGACAACCCATTAAATTAATTCATACAAAAAAGAGCTATAGGAAAGAAATGACAAAAATATTGTCATAACAAAAAAGTAAGACATACGAATTTTATTATGGATGTATCAACTAGATGGAACTCCACTTATGACATGATAAATTCAACGTTGGAACATAAAGATTATTTAGTAGATTCTTTTAGAAGTTGTAATGATGTAGTATTACTGTTATTACCTTCTTGCTGTACTCAATGTATGAAATTATTTTTAAATTATTTCAATCTTTTAAAACTGCAATTATTGAATTATCTGCCGTTTATTATTGTACTTTTATTCATATTTTAGAGTGTTGCATGTATATAGCAATAAGTGTTAATAGTTGCATGAAAAAAAATAGTCAACAATTACAACTTATAATATTTTATATGGTAGAAAAGTGGTTAGAATATTTTAGGGGAAATTTCAATCGTATTTTTAGTTGCTAGACGCTTAGATCCTAAATGTAAACTAGCCAATGTTTTTTACATTTTAGATTGTTATTATGAAAGTTTCCAACTGTTGCCTCTAACGAACTTAGCACAATTAGGTTTAGACACTAAAGGTTCATTTGAGTTAGATCATCCAAACGTAGATCAAGTTAAATATAATTGATATCAAGCCTTACATGCCCTTTTTAAGGATTATGAAACAAAATATAATAATGTTCATCAAATAAACACTGACACTTCTACTTCTAGTTCTACTTCTAATTTTAGTAACTATGGATTTAACTTACACATAGATTGTAACGACCCAATAACAAGGAAATTAGCATCACTATACACTGATACAACATATAGGGATAAGGCTAATAGTAAATTAGATATATATTTGGAATCTCGTGCTACTTTCAAAGATGCAGGTCCTCAACAACAACAACTCGACATCCTAGATTGGTGGTCAACGCATGAGAAATACTATCACATACTCGCCACCATGGCTAAGGAGATTTTTGCAGTCCCCGCTTCCACCATCGCTGTCGAGCAAGCTTTCGGCATTTCTGGTTGCGTCTTGGACGAATAAAGAAGCAACATGTCGACAAGGAACATGGAAGCCACCATGTTGATTGATGATTGAGTCAATGCGGAAATGAGAGCTTATGAACCAGAATGTGTCGTTCGTGTCGAGAGAGACATAGAAAAATTCATCGAACCCGAATGATCTGGACCCTGGTGAAGGTATGCCAAGGTAATAGAACTACAATGGCTTTGATTCCTCAATGAGGATACATAGACAACTGAATTTAAATTGTTAAAGTCTAATTCCAAGAATTTAAATTGAGTTCAAATCCTTTTCATTTTTTTCCCGCTTTGTTATAACTTATAAATTACTAAATTTGTAATTTGTAATTTGCAAATTTACAATTCTAAATCCTACTTTGTAATTGTAATTTGTTTATTTTATTATACTTAAAGTCTTACACATTGTAATTTGTTGTATTTTGTAATCTACATTCTGCACATTCGAATTATTAATATAACTGCAAATTTGAAATGTTATTTTCTTTGTCTTATACTCTTATTCATTAATCAATAGATTAATTATTATAATTTATTTATTATTAATATACTTATAGTTGTCTTCAAATTTAAATCAACTTGAAAAAAAAAACGTCTGAACCGGATATTGAAATTAGAACCGCCAAAAATCGGCCAAAAACTAGCTGTCCGGAACCGGTACCGGAATCGATGCTTTCCAGTTCTAAACCGAAACCGGCTATTCCTCCAACAATTCGATTACGGTTCCGGATGTCTTCGGAACCGGATCTTGCGGTTACGGAACCGTGGGCATCCCTATTCATACTGCAACCAACTACAACATGTATTATATATACAAGCAGCATAACATATATGTAGCTGTTTATGAAATTAAACAGTCAATAACACAAATCATATTACATAAGCCCGATGGAATATTAAATTTAAAAGCCAAGACCAAGCCAAATATTGAACAGACCATAATCTACCTTTCTTCTCTTGTTTCTGTATGGGCCAGAGTTGCGACATCTATGTTTTCATTTTCTTCTTTTATGAGCAAGTTTTGCTCCAAAATATTTCTTGTTCTAGAGAACCATAAATCGGGAATTTCATCCAGAACATAGTAAGAATGGGTACAAGTAAGTTAGGTAACTATCACTTTAGTTAATTAAAGTTACTTAGGTAGTTGGCAGCTGGTACAGACCAAATATAGCAACATGTTTTCCATTCTATAATGCATAAACAAACATAATTTCTCACTTTACCAGAATAATTTGGTGCTTTATATGCATATGGTCATATTTTCTAGTTTGTATAGAAAATTATGGTAGAAATAAAGAAAATAATGGATAAGGATCCATAAAAGTACGAGAACAATGTGGATATAGACGAATTATTTGGGAATAAAAGTATAGCTTATTTTAGCAGTATTTTTATAATAAATTTTTTCATATTTGATGTTAGACTAAATAAAAAATTATTTTATAACTGCTCTTATATTATTTAATTTAGATTACAATTTTAATTTTCTGATATAAATCATTATAATATTTGTTTCAGCTGAGACTTTATATATATTATAAACATAAATAAATATATAACTTAATTTAAAAGTAAATAAAAAACATATTTAGATGACTACTTAACGATGAAAATACTCATGTAAGTTATTATATTATTTATTTTCTACCATATGATGTATATTTAACATGTAACTTGTAAGTAATATGGCACAAATTCTCATTCTCATTCTCATTATACAAATCCAGAGAAGAAATCTTCAGATTTTAAAATCAACTGCTAAGAATTGGATATCTTCACTAAATTGTTGAAGTTTTGAAGTTTTCTAAAAGTTCGTGATTTCTTAGCATAAGTTTTTGGATTATGATATGCATATGTGGTGACGTATCCAGTGCCGCTAATTCAGGTGCATTTGAAAGCAACCATCACTTGCAAAAATTATTAGAGATGCGACCTCAGTTTGCATCTCTCGGTGAGACACGAGACCCACTTTTGACATCTAAAAAAAGATTCATATTTCGAGAACCTTCATGTTACATTTACCTATTTTGAGAATTTTGCCGCTGAAATTTTGGGGAGAAGGGATGAGAGATTGCTGATTTTGGAGGGAGAGGAGGAGACAGGAAAAGATGATGTGGGATGTTTAGTTGGATTTTTATTATTATTATTTAATTTAAATGAAATCGTTTTGATTGCTGATTCGATTTTAATTCTGTCAAATCAGAATCAATTTTGGGATAATTCAATTTTATATATAAAATGAGATAAATTGTAAGTTAGTATATTTCTATTTCAGAAAACAAATTGTATATAATTTCAAAAATATCCATGATTTGTTTTTTTATAAACTAATATTCCTTGTAAATTTAAACCATGGACTAACATGGATTGGGTCAAAGTTCTTTTTTCTCTATTTTTTTCAAGCTATGGGGATTATGATTCTCTATTTTATGCTTGATTTTAGTATTCAATTATTAATTAAAAAAATTCAGTATATGGCTCTCATCATGATAATAAGGACAATAATATGAATCATGACTATAAGAGTGTATTTGCTTTTTATCTTTTTATATAGATGGATAATATATTGATGTATACATTTATCACCTAAAGCAAAATTTATATTTTTTTATATCTTGTTTGTTTTGAATCATAGTATATTTATCTTATTCTCTAATATTATACTTGTATCTTGACCAAAGGAAAATGTGTTGTTCAGAATTTTATACGACATGTCCGACATTTTATTACACCAAAAGAAACGCATCCTAAAAAAATACTTCGTTATATGAAACTTCATCTAGAACACGAAACGAGAAAGATGTGGTAGGTTGGTCGAACTTGAGTTAGTGATTTCACAATATATTTTTTGAGAGAGTGCTTTCATAATAATTAAAATGTCAAAAGTTCGTATTTAGGGCATTCACAACGGCGCCACAAATGCGGCGGCCGATGGATTCGCGGTAGGCGAGAGATACACGACAACGTTACGGGATGGGAGGAACAGTCGTTGGCCACGGCATGCGCCGCATCTGCGTTGAAGGAGGGTCGATCGGCAGCGGTGGCGGGTTTTCCAGCGGCACTGCAAGGGTTGCAGTTGCCACAACCCTTTAATTATTATTATTATTATTATTATTATTATTATTATTATTATTAATATCACATCTATAATTCATTCTCATCCCAAAATACAATTCTCATTCTATTTCACTCATCATATTCTTCTCGTTTTCAACTATAATTCATGGATCCCCACAGAACCAATTATAGTTCTTATTCATCCGTGGAGAAGAACATGATAATTGAGGCGATAGTGAAGGCTCAACAACAGAGGCAAGAGTAATTTCGAAGGTGGGTTGCTACTGCGCCGCTCTCGAGGCTTCGTCTATAAAGGACGTACGTGCAACAAGAGCGTGATATTGCCACTTAACACTTTGTCGATGATAAATTTTTTCGACGAGCAATAATGGGGTCAAACTTTGTTATGGCGCCGGTTCCATATGCACAAATCGTTGTTCCTGCACATTGCACGTTGGTAGGGCGTTATGAGTATTTCCAGCAGCACCCCGACTATTCTGGAAGTGATGGACTCTCGACGTTGTAGAAGTGCACGATGACGATTCGGCAACTCGCGTACAGTGGGGCTCCAGACCAATTCGACGAGTACCTCCATGTCAGCGACATAACGGGGCAGGATTGCGTCAAACTATTTTATCGCGGGGTCCTCGAGGCCTTCCGCGATATATATTTGAGAAGGCCAACAATGTACGATGCCTAACCGTTGATGAATGTGCACGAGATGCGTCACAACTTTTCTGGTATGCTAAGCAACATAGACTGTATGCATTGAGAATTGAAGAATTGTCCTCTGGCATGGAGATGCGCCTACGCCAGCAGATACAAGGGCACACATCTGACCATCATACTCGAAGCAATTGCTGACAATGTTTATAGATTTGATATTCATTCTTTGGCGTGGTCAAATCAAACAATGACATCAATGTCTGGAACCAGTCACCGATCTTCGACAAAGCATACGCTGGCAGGGTACCGGCCATCGAATTCACGACCAATGGCCATGTCTACAATATGAGCTACTATTTGACCGATACATCTACTTCGGTGTTCATGAAATCAATTACGTGTCCGACGGAACAAAGAGAGCATTGTTTGCTCAAAGGTAGGAGACAACACGAAAGGACGTTGAACGGACTTTTGGTGTACTCCGAGCACGCTGGGCGATAGTGGAAGGTTTTACGCGTATTCGGTATCAACAATGCATTGCCGATGTCATGTATGCATGTATTATACTGCATAATATGATAATCGAAGACGAAAAAGACAATGCAACTAATTGGGCGGATGAAGAAGCCGAATTTAACTCAGGAGTGGCCCACGACAACCCAATTCAAGGAGCACCGCCTCAATTCCGAGAATTTATCAGTCGACAAGCTTCTATTCATGAAAAACTATTATTATTATTATTTTACAAAAATACCTCGTATTTTTATAAGGATAAATTGTACTCAATGAGTTAATTTTATCTCAAATTCATGCCACACATTTTTAGTATCGAAAGAAGAGTTAGTAGCATTTTGGCAATTTTTCGTTTGGTAGCATAAGTTTTACGTTACTAGTGTGACAGTCGTCTCATCAATAGGAAGATGAAATGTATGGGTCTGTGGTCGCCATCGCTCAACCAAGGTGGTGATTAAATAATGATCAAGCTCTTTTGGCTTTCCATAAGCCAAAATGCCGTCAAATCCAAATCTTGCATTGCATTGTACTCTACAACCTGCGGATGAATAGGCCTACAATCTCATAATATTCTCTCATATCTGTGCGCTGTCAATGACTTGCGATTTTCGCCTACCCAAAGTATTCTCGAAATATGATCTCTTTATAGAGTCAAAATTGAAGGATCTTGTGGGCCGCAGTACAATCTATTGCGATAAAGTCGCTATT